>LAPY01002368.1:45430-58071 GCA_000970635.1 Eragrostis tef
AGCCCACCCCCCCCCCCCCCCCCCTCCTCTTTTCCCTCCTTTAATTTTTTTAATTAACAAATAACAATACATAGCAATGTAAAAGGCAAAGAAGTCATATTGATTCGATCTCTTCATTCAATGTGAAATAAAGAGCACAAAATTTGCAATATGATTCCTTGATTTGGATTTGGACTGTGCCATATGGCATTTTGTAGGTTTGCTTCAAAGTTGAACACTGGAGCATCAAAACTTGGGACACCTTTTGCCTTTCACTGTGTGCAGCATTCTGATTAGCAGCCCCAACAGTTTGAATCTTGAAAGCAGATTACTTCAAACTGAAACATTTGTGTGAACTCTTGGATGTGTGTGCCGATGAAACCGAAAACAGCATATACAATTCACAACAGGAACTTAGCAAAATGGCAATCATAGAAGAGATGTTGATTAGTTTCATCTTTACAACAAAAACAACTTAGCGTACTACAATGTCTTAATTTTAAGAGGCATCTTTAGTTTCCACACCATTGTGGATAAGAGATCTATCATCTACTACATAAAAACATTATAAGATAATGACATTCTCTTCATGAAGCTCTTATAGTGATGCTAGTTGATAGCAATGCTCACAAAATTGCTTACGCCATTTAGCGATCAGCACATACTTGCCAGACTACACTTGGTTCCGCTAATAAAGTTTCGATCCCTAGTTCAGTGAAATTCCTCGCACTTCTCCAGTACTCTTCCAGTTTTTTTTTTTTTTTAAGTCACGCTTTCTTGCTTGAAGGTCACTCTAACTGCGCACTTTGAATGAATCATATCGCTAGCAAATGGTACGTGCTATCGGTCTCTGGCTCATATAATTATATATCTCCTCCCAGCATTTGTTTGCTTGCCACACCCAGTTCCTTCTTGCCTCTTGCTTACATGTTAAGTTGCACCCTTCATGCATACCGCATTGTCCATCCAATCAAATCTTCGCTCTCTGCTCGCCCTGCCTCACTATTTATTGTCCTTACGACCTTACCCTCAAGCACCGCTAGCTTGTGAACTGTGATAGTGCCCCTTTGATCGTCAGAATATGAGAGATAGCTCTTTCTTCTACCTTTGCCAACTGACCTGAGAAATTAGAGTGAACTGACATAACCTATTGCCACTGTATGAATGCAATTCTGAGTCAAGAAAACTTTGTCTCCCCATCCCCATCAGCTGCAAACATGGTCCTGTCATAATTTATCAGCGGCATGTCCAGAGTCGAAGCTTTAGCTTCAGACAGCAGTAGAGAGTCGAAATAGCTGCATCCATTGACCATGCCAGTTTGGGAACGCAAATCTCTTCTCTATCTCTATCTCTATCTCTATCTCTATCTATATCTATATCTATATCTATATCTATATCTCTAAAAAGCCTAAAGTTAATCTTTCGTCAGCCGCGCGTCCGCGAGTCCGCCCGCGCTCACGTCCGTTTTGCGCTCGTTTCTTTTCGTCAGCCGCGTCCACCCGTACGTACGTGAGCCTCCGCGTCCAATATTGAGTTGCACTCCGTTCCGTGAACGATTCGTACGTGGTACATATACGTGAAGCCTGGAAAAACATGCATGAGTAATTTATTTCATATAAAGAACTTTTCTTTTTTGAAAGGTCCATTTGAGTAGTTTTGTCTGTTACAGTATTTCACTGCGTTGCCTTGATGTGTTTTGACATGCAATAGAAATTTGAAGGAAGAAGGATGGGCCAGTCTCTTTAGATATATATGAACAAGAAAGGAGAGAAGGTCAGCAAGTGGAAGAGAGGAGCAATGGAGGAATCTATAGATGGATTTGACACCAAAAAACAAAATTAAATTTAATTAATAGAAGAAGAAAAGAGACATTGGCATGCATGTTTCGAATCAATTCGCATATAAGGGGAAAAATTTCAAAAGTCATGCGAATTATGTATGAAATCTATCAGTCCCGCGTACTGAGAGTGAAATTCTTAAATCTCTCCCCGTTGAACGCACGGGCAAATTCCTAGTTCTCAATAAAAGCATGTTCATTGTGATACTTGGAATTTATTTCTTCTTCATCTGCACTGTGATACGTGGGCAGATCAGAAGAGCATCAAAGCAGAGGAGCGCAAGAAAGCACCTTGCCGGCACAGGCAAGCCCCCAGTTCTCCGTCGTTGCCGCGCTGCGTTTCGCATCGTACGGGGGGCCCAGAGCCCCTTCTCGCCGCGTTCCGCTTCCCAGGCAACGCGTCGCCAACTACTCCATTCATCCACAACGGCGCGTCCGGCGAACGACTTGCGGCGGGGAGGCGTGGGCGCGCGCTGCGTCCCGGCGAACAACGCCTCGGTCTCTGCGTGAAGCTTTGCAGCACGGCGGTTCCAGGCAACGATGTCACCGTCGTGGAGCCCGCGCCTTTGAGCCTTGGTTCCTGGACAAGTACTGGGCCACAACGGGGCCCAAAACAAAGGCACGGTTGGGAATTATTATCGGTGCTGTTTTCTTAATACCACATTGTCTGCGCAAGCGAAGTCGAAGCGGTTGATAACCTAGGTCTCGGACCCGGTGAGCACCGCGCGGTAAGCGCGGATCAGCTATCATCAAATCAAATTTGATTAATGATTCATGATATATACGGTTGTTCGTCTGCTGCTGCTGGCTCGCTGACTCGGTGTGACAGGGCCTTCTCCGTGGATTATATAGCACACGACACGTTGTGCTTTGCTTTTTGTTTCCTCAGCAAACTTTTTAACCACCGTTTTGGTCGACCAGAAGAAACACTGGAGTCAAAAGCCGATATGGTCGATTGGAGCTTCACATTAATAATAAACTTTTATAACTTGATACTGATGATGTTTGTGACTCCTAATAACGGTATAAACAGATGCCTTCATGCACCTCATGCTTCGTGTCAGGCAGATAGTGTCACTGCTCATGAGTTACACCATTCAGGATCAAGCATTGAAGCATACCGTGTTGTTGATCCAACCTAAGCTTTGCTCTCCGCTCCACTGCTACTCATATATGATCCTGGACCCTCTTGCGCCGATTCTGTTCGTGCCATTTCGGTTGATCTTCAGAACATGAGATGCTACTTTCTCCTACCTAACCAAACAGCTGAGAATTTAGAGGAAACTGAGAGAATCTGTTGTGTCGCTGTAGTCCACAGTCATGATTTTTTTGTCCGGCGAGGCGGCTACTCCAATCAGATCAACATATCGTGGTGAAGTAGTGGATCGATCGGGTGCCTGCCTAGAGTCGGATGGCTCGGCTTCAAACTGGAGTAGACCGCCGAAACAGTCGATCATGCATGTTCGCAAAGAGTAGAAAAAAGGCCACCAAAATTTCTTTTGTTACGGAAAAACGCAAAAGCCTTTGCATCTGCGAGTCCTCCAAATTCCACGGTGGCATCAGACAAACTGTTTGAACCATCCGCAATTTCGAAATATGTTGACCGGCAGTTTCTAAAGTCCGAATTATGCTTTTCTATTATATCATATGCGCCTTGCGAAGCAGTAATTAAAATATTAATTGATACCCAATGATACTTTGGGTTACGTGCTGGGTATTCTCTTGTGCATACCCTGCAGGAAAAGTTCAGACAAGTGGTCACTAGCACCTGTGCATAAATCACACATGGTACATACTAGAAGGTTTTGTTTATATAGCTTTGTGTTTCTTTTGTTGCGCACATAGCAGTTTCTCAGGAGTCTAGGACTTTGATCAAGGCTTTAGGCATGGTTCCATCCAGTGTCTGGTAGGTTCAGATTCTGCAACCCTGTCCCCGCGGCTCACCACCCTGAAGCTCACAAGTCACAGACGAAACAGAGCAACAAAGCAGAGGAGCGTTCCGCCCAACAAAAAGCCTTGCGCGATCATCCACTCGCGCCGATGAGGACTGGAGGAGCCTGCAGCTGCAGCGCCTTGCTAATGTGCCACCACGCGAGCAGCCGAGCAGCAGCATGGTTTTGATCGCGGGCAGACGACGCGATAATTTTAAGCTCTAGCGATCGATCATCGATGAGCTTCAGCGGCAAAGCACGGCGGTACGTACCTGGCCGGCTGGCGCGCCGCCATGTCACCGTTGCGGAGTCCCGCGCCCTCCTCCTCTCCTCTTTGATCCTATATGGGCCGGATTTCATTAGTCGGACTAGTGTTCCTGGAGGGATTTGTACGAGTATTAGGCCACAATTGGGCCCAAAACAACTGTACGTTTTGCAATTTGTATCTGTGTTTTTTCTTAGTACCACATGGCCTTGCCACGTGAAGCCGAAGCAGTTGATAATCTAGGTCTCGAACTCAGTGAGCGCTTGTTAGCTATAATCAAATTTTGATTCATTATTCATGATAATACGGTTCGTCTGCCGCACTCTCGGTGTGTCAGGACTTCTCCGTGGATCAAACAGACGACACGTTGTGCTTTGGCTTTTTCGTTTTCCCTTACTTCTCTTTTGCCAAAAAAATATAGCAAGATTTTTACTGTCCCATTAAGAAACTTTTTAACCACCGTTGGTAGAGTTTTTAATTTGATGCGGTCGTTTCAGGTCTCGCCGTTGGCATGCGCTTGTTTAGGCAGGATGAATGAATCTGTCCTTCCTCTTCACTTTATCTAGTTACCGCGGAATACTGGGTTTTTTACGAATTAGCCTTTTCACATTGAACTTTTATAATTTGCTAGCATCATATAGAGAGTAGTTTTATGTACTGATGATGCAAGGCGGAGCCGTAACTCCAAACGGTACAAACAGGTGCGTTCCTCCATGCGCCTCTCGCTTCATGTCAGGCAGTTGGTGCTACTGCTCGTGAGTTACACCACTCAGGATCGTGCATACCGCGTTGTCGGTGTAACCCAAGCTTTGCTACCCGCTCCCCTGCCACATTACTACTCATATATAATCCTAGGCCCTCTTGCACCGCTTGTGTTGGTGTCTCTTCCGTTGATTTTCAGAACATGAGATGCTACTTTCTCCTAGTAGCGTCCCGCTGCGAGGCCGGCCTGCACAGCTGGCAGCCTTATAAGATTTTGAGACTATTCTTAAATACTAACACATGTCTTTTCTTTTCTGCGTACTTTGTCTTCACTCGTGCGCACCTGGGAATGACTTTCTGGTCGGTCACCCATCCTAAAATTGCTCCAGACCAAGCACGCTTAACCTCGAAGTTCTTATGAGATATGCTTCTGGAAAAGAAATTGCAACTTGTTTACATGAGTATTTTATCTATCCTATTAAGCCTTGGGCTGGATGTCACACACTCACCCTTTTAGAAAATCGACGTCCTCGTTGATCAACCCCAATCCAAGAACGTCTTCTCTTAGAGCCACGTTCCTGTGTCCAGTGCCGGCGTGTGTCATGCTGTGTGACCACTCTGGAACCACACCAGCCATGTGTACCATGCCTGCGTAACTACGCCCACACGCGTTTGTAAAATCACGAGAGTCGGCTCTGATACCACTGTAGCGTCCCGCCTCTCCGAGGCCGGGCTCGCACACCTGGCAGCTCTATAGGACCTCAAGATTGTCCTCACAGACAAACACACGTCTTTTCTACGCACTTTGTTCTCACTCGTGCGCACTCAGGAAGGACTTCCCGGTCGGTCACCCATCCCGAAATTGCTCTAGGGCAAACACGCTTAACCTCAGAGTTCTTTTGAGTTGTACATGAGTATTTTATCTATCCTATTAAGCCTTGGGCTGGATGTCACACACTCACCCTTTTAGAAAATCGACGTCCTCGTTGATCAACCCCAATCCAAGAACGTCTTCTCTTAGAGCCACGTTCCTGTGTCCAGTGCCGGCGTGTGTCATGCTGTGTGACCACTCTGGAACCACACCAGCCATGTGTACCATGCCTGCGTAACTACGCCCACACGCGTTTGTAAAATCACGAGAGTCGGCTCTGATACCACTGTAGCGTCCCGCCTCTCCGAGGCCGGGCTCGCACACCTGGCAGCCCAAACCAACACATGTCTTTTCTGTGCACTTTATCTTTACTCGTGCGCACCTGGAAACGACTTCTCTGAAATTGCTCCAAGCCAAGCACGCTTAACCTCAGAATTCTTTCGAGATGAGCTTTCGAAAAAGAAGTTGCAACTTGTTGACATGAGTATTCTATCAATCCTATTAAGCCTTGGGCCGGATGTCACACTATATTACCAAACAAACTGAGAATTTAGAGGAAACTGAGAGAATCTGTTATATATAAATATAGTTCACAATCATGCCAATTTCGTCCGGCAAGGTGGCTACTCCAATCAGCTCAAGAACTTCTGGTGTAGTAGTCAGTCGATCGGATGCCTGCTCAGAGTTGGATGTTTCAGCTTCAGACTGCAGTACACAGTCAAAATAGCTGCACCCATGATCATGCCTGCCCATAAACAGTAGGGAAACCTCAATAAGAATTGCCAAAACAACCTTTGTTACACAAAAGCCTATCCATGTGCGACTCCTCCAAATCCACAGAGAGATAGTATTGAACATCAGTGTCCTCTTCTTCCCACGTGCCACACTTCGTTCGGCAATGATTCACTCCTGAAGGAAGTATTCAAGACTCTGCGCATCTGATCAACACATGTGGTCACCGAGTTCATTTGGAAGTTACTGTAACTGGGCGACATTTTGTTACGTTTACTGGTGCACAATCTCAAAACATAAAAAACGAAGTGTTTTTTTAAAACTAAACCTTTGATTGATGCTGCATCTAGTTCCATGATTTCCATGTGTATTGATGTGAAGAACATTCCCAAGAAGACTTGCATCAAAATTGAGTTATTGTACTCTTAAGCAGACTCTCAAGAAGAAACCTGGAAAGGTCAAGATTTTGCAGGCTGCGAATCATTTGACATCTTATATTCACGACACTTTAAATTTACACGGATTCAGTACTCATGCAAATATTTTCTGAGGACGTGATTGTGACATTTTCTTCATGCTGCTGATACTTCTGGTCATGCTAGTTGATAGCTTCTCTCACCGCACGCTCATGAGTTACACCATTCAGCAATCAGCATCTTGCGTGACCGAACTGAAGTTATGGTCCCTACTCAGTGAAATCTTTTCACACTCTTAGGGCTCGTTTCGATTGAAGGAAAAATTTTCCTTTCCTGCATTTTTTCTGTGAAATTGAATTGTTTCCTGTAAAATTCCTATGTGCTTCCTGTGAAATTTCTACGTTCCAAACGATGCCTTATTGTGAGAAAATAAAAAAGGAAGGTCGTGCATTTATTTCCTGAGAAAGCACTAGCTAGATGGTATCATTCCTCAAATGAGCGCCATCTCCAAACCACCCATATGCTCTCCATTTGTAATGACGTGAATAACACTTTGAAAAGACTCGTAAAGAAATTGTATTTACAAATATAAATTAATTTTTTGGCAAAGGGTGTCTCATTTTCTTCATGTCGCCGATAGTTGATGACATTACTCAAAGAAGCATGCATCCGTCAGAAAAAAAAAAGGAAAAGAAAAGGTCACACTTTTATTACTTATTAAAGGTCATGCTAGTTGCGTGCATGAAGCATATCTCTCAAGTATGGTATTTGTGCTGTTTGCATTTGAACAAAATTCCGGTCTCTGGCTCATCACATATCTCCATCACTTGGCAGTGTTTGTGTGTGTTTTCTTGCTTGTTTCCATGAGGGCATGAGATGTAACTGTGTCCATTGTCCCTAGTCAAACATGTTGAGCGATTATTTTATTTTCTCTACTAACAAATTTCCGTTGCTGAGCATGAATTGAGATTTTAGAGGAAACTGAGAACAGGGTTGGCAAATTTTCATCTGTTTATTTGAGAGCATGGAAGTTAGTTTGATCACCATGACAACAGAATTACTCGGTACACAGAATGCCCTGCGGGTCTCCAGTCTAGAACAACTTATAATACTGTATGTACATGTTATTTCTTTCAGTATTTCAGTTAATTGCTGGTCCTTTTTATTAGCAATAGAGAAAGAGATCTGTTAGCTAGGTCTGTGTGATTTTATGACAAAATGGAGTGAAGTGTGAGTGAAACATTCTCGAAAATTGGAACTTCTCGTGATGGCACTCGAGGCTTCAAATGAGAGAGCTTAATTTGTTGTTTTCGACGTTTCGAACTGCCAGTGACCGTTGTTCCGTTTCGTATGGCATGCCTCCAACCATAGGTCGCGGACTCTCGGTTGCGCTTCTTTGGAGGTGCACTGGACGGCCGACGGCCGCCGAGCTCCCAGCAGGCTAGCTAGACGCCAGAGTGATCTGCTTCGCTTGGCCTCGCCGGCAGCTGATGAGCGGGAACGAAGCTACGATATCGATCACGCTCGCCGACGAGGAGCCTGCGTGCCTGCGCCTGGTGAGCCACTACGTGAGCAGTAGCAGCACTGCAGCAGCATAATTTTGATCGCAAGCAGACGGCACGACACTGTTGTAAGAGTCGTCGACTATATGCATGGGCCGGATCTCGTTAATTAATCCGACTAGTTTAGGTAAGTATTAGGCCGAAATGAGCCCAAAAATAACCGTACGGGTTCGGTGTATATGTATGTGATGTTTCTTAGTACCACATGGCCTTCGCACGTCAAGTCGAAGCAGTAGATAACCTCGGTCTCCAACTCGGTTAGCACCGCGCGGTAAGCGCGGGGTAGCAATCATCAAACTTTGATTAATGATTCATGATATATATATACGGTTCTTCGTCTGCTGCTCGCTCGCTCGTGTCAGTGTTACACCATTCAGAAAATTAACACCATCATAGTTTTGCTGCATCAGTGAGAAAAAGGAATAGCAGTTTCTGTGAAGTATAAGTATTTTCCAAAAAGAAAAGGTCATGCTTTTATTAGTTGACGGTCATGCTAATTAGTTGCGTTCTGCATGAAGCATTATCTCTCATGAATGATACCTAGGCTAGCTGGTTGCAATTGAACGAAGTTCCGGTCTCTGGCTCTCATTATATATCTCCATGACTTGATTGTCAGTATTTGTGTGTGTTTGACTGTTTTCTCGCTCGTTTCCATGAGAGCGTGAGGTGACACTAAGTCCATTGTTCCCAGTTAACCATGTTGAGCAATGAGCGGCTATTTCATTCGCGAACAAATTTCCATGAGCATACGTTGAGATTTTAGAGGAAGCTGAGAACGGGGTGCGAAAACTCTCATCTGTTTATTTGAGATCATGGGAATCGGGTTGAATAGGGTGGCCACCGGATGCAAAATGCTTTTGTGGTTCATCATCCAGACCAACTTACAATCAGTCAATCATGCATGTATTTTATCTGTTATTTTTTTCAATATTTTTCCGTCTCTAGTTTGCCCATTTTATTAGAAACGGAAAGAAGCATTCTCGAAAATCTTTTGATGGTCATGCTGATCAATCCTATATGCTTCACACCCAGTGAGAAATTACGGGGTGGCGCACTCGAGGCCTCGGTGGAGGGAGCTAATTTGTTTTCGACGTTTTGAACTGTCGGTGACCGTTCGGCCAGCATGCCTCGAGCGCGCACTACTACAGAACCCGAGCGGCCGATGAACTGCCTCGCCTGGCTGGTGTGCAACCACGCGAGCAGCAGAATGGTTTTGATCGCCGGCAGACGACGCGATAATTCTTGAGTGGCGATCGATGAGCTACGCTTGCAGCGCCAGAGCGCGGCGGTGCCAGACGGCCATGCCTCAAGGCAATGCGCGCCTGATATACGGTCTCCGACCCTCCTTTCCACAGGAAAGCACGAACGATTTTGTCAATTGCCTTCAGTACCCACAGGGGCAAGTGCACTGCAATTGAATAGCCGTCAGCGTAGTCTTTGCAAGAGTTACGACCTACAGAACTGAGTAGAAGCAGCATGGTTTTGCGGACGGCAGGATAATGCTAAGTTAGCGATGCGATGCGATCGATGCTTGCAGCGCCTCGCCGCCAGCCAAAGCACGGCTGTGCCTGCAGCCTGCCGCAGCAACGATGTCACCGTCGGCGTCGTGGAGGACGCGAGCTTCTTGAACGTTGGCTCTCTGAGAATTCATTTCAAGCACACAACAGAAAGTTCTCTTTGATCTGACATGGGCCGGATGTCGTTAGTCGGGTAAGGATTACTGGGCCGGTTTAAATGCGTATTGGGCCAAAATGGGGCCCAAGGAAAGGGTGCGGTTGCGTTAATGCGCTGTATCTGGGCTGTTTTTTTTTTGACACATATCTGTGCTGTTTTTAATACCACACGGCCTTCGCAAGTGAAGTCGTAGCAGCTGATAAGCAGCGGTCAAACTTTGATTCTTGATATACGGTTGTTCGTCGACTGCTGCTGCTCGCTCGGTGTGACAGGCCTTCTCCGTGGATTAAAGCACACGACACGCTGTGCTTTGCATTTTTGTTTCTCTCTTTTTGTCAAAAAGAAAATATCTTGTAAAGTTTTCACTATCCCGCTAATAAACTTTTTAACCGCCGTTGGTAGAGCCTTTTGTTTTGATAGGGCTGTTTCATGCCTCGCTGCTGTTTTACCATTTGTTAAAAAGTGCTGTTTTACAATTCCAAAAAAAAAAGTGCTGTTTTACCATTTGCACAGTTGAGAGGCGGCGGCAAGGGTGCGGCGGTCTCCTTCGCCTCCGATAGCCCTCGCGCTGTTGGGAGGTGCGGGAGACCGTTGTGCTCTTGCCGGCTGGTAGCTTAGGTCCTTGCTCTCCTAGGGTTAGGGTTAGGTTTTCGGCGAAGGCGTCAAGGCGCCGGCGGCGTCAAGGAATAAGGTCCTCCCGTGTTCTTCCTCGCCTCGGCGGTGCGTCGCTCTGGTGCCGTCGACGAGCGCGTGGAGGTGGAGTCGGGTTCCACCGGCTCTTGTACAGGAGTCCGCGTGGTTCGGCGTCCTGTTGCCTCGGAGAGGCGATGGTGCCGGCGACGCTTTTGGTTCAAGGGTGCAACGGCAGTTGCGGGTTTTCTGGAAGGGGAGTGGATTGAGCTCAGTCTCCCTACGACGATGTTGGTCGTCATCGGCGAGCTTCGATCTAGGGTCCTCGGTGCTCGGGGTGCGTCTCGGCCGATGTGCGTTCAGCTATGTCTTTATCTCGTCTGGAGACGAGTGTCTACTTTGGCTCGTATTAAAGCCTGGTGGCGATGGAGCTCCAGCAGATCCAAGGAAGGTGGAGTTAGGGTTCGGCATCTGACGGCGTGTCTGGCGGTGACGGATCTCATGGCTTTTTTAGGGGCTCCAGGGGCTTGGTTGTGTTTCTTCTTTTTGTTAGGGGCATTAATGTAAAAAAAGGCAGCTGCCTTCTGTATCCTTCCAGAACGTATCTGTATTTGTACGTCCATGTGTGTGTTTTCCTTATCTAAGAATACATGTATGTTTTGATAAAAAAAGTGCCCAAAGCAGGTTAGGCCACAAAAACTGAGCAACGCTTCCTGCCCTGCATTGATTATGATGCAACCTAGGGCAACCTGTCGAGCTGCTTCTGCTACTTCTCAGCATTTAGTAGGTTCAGATATACTTCTACGGATACATCTTTACGAGACGTATCTAATAAGTCTAATTACTCTATGTTTTGCTATAGTCATGCTACAGTAATGCTACGGTAACTATCGTCTAACCACGTCTCACCCTCATTAGATTTGTCTCGCAAATTAGACCAAGGGTTCTGCAATTAGTTTTGTAATTAAATTTTATTTGCTTTTAAATGATAATATTGTTTTGTTTAGACCCCTTTAAATTTTAGACCTCCATAAAACGAACGCCCCATTGTCTCTGAACAGATTCTGGCAGATACGCTTGCCTTGTCTCTTATCCTTTTTTTTTTTGAGTTGCTTGCCTCCTAACTCTTCTACTGGAACAAAACGGAATCGAGCCACTCTCTCGGTCTCTCCAAAACCACACTCAAACCTGACCCAAAATCCAAGAAGAATAACAATGCAGGGGGCACCGTATTGCAAGGTAAACACATCTAATACCGGCCACCGTGCCAGAGGCACACCGCGATCTCTTGCCAGAAAGTTTCCCTGATCCTACACTGCAACATAGCCACGTCGGTTGAACAAAATCAGATGACCAGTCAAAAAAAAAAAACTAGTCTCCGACTGCGGCACAGGCATGCACACGGCGTGGTAAGCGTGCGCCGTCCGTAATTCAAATCACCCCACTGGTTAATGAGGAAGCAACGAACACACCCACGAAGCAAAGCAAATACGGAGTACAGCATGTGGGATTCTCATTCAGCATACACTATTATTGGCTCTCTCTATCTCTCTCTAAAATAGGGCTGACTATCTGAAAAGCAATTACGTTAATTTTTCGAAGTACGGATTGAAACGTTTTTCCAAGTGGGGAATGGGTCGGCCAAACCAAAGTGCTTGCGTATCCATACAGCCCAAAAAGCCGGTCCTCCACCACGTAGACCTTTTGCCGGGCTGCATACGGCCCGGGTGGACTTGGCCGCCTCCCAGCCTGACACGTCAGTACGTCACGTACCAAACCCAAATCCAGGCGCGCCTCGTCGTACCGAGGACCAACGACGCAGCAGAGCAGCATCTCCTTTGCGATAAAAAAAAAAACCCGGCAACTCAGGTCAGACCAGACCAGACAGACACAGGAGAGAGGAGGAGGGAGAGGCAGCTAGAACCCACCGGCGGCAGGGGAGAGAGCGGGAGGGCCGGACAGAGCCGCACGAGCGGGTGGTGGGGCATGGCGGGCCGCGCGGCGGTGCGGGGCGGGAGGCCGCTGCTGGGCGGCGGAGGGGG
>LAPY01002369.1:11905-25908 GCA_000970635.1 Eragrostis tef
CCCCCCCCTGCCTCCACGGCTGCCACCGTGTCGCCGTCCTGCTCCTCGTCCGCCTCGGCCTCCGGCGCCGACGTGGCCGCATGGCCTGACCCCATCGACCTCTTCGAGGTGGATGGCATCATGGACATGGACTGGGCGGGCATCTTGTCCGGCTGCGGCGACGACGGCACGGGCGTAAGCCTCGATTTGTTCGACCATTATCCCGGCGACGGCTTTGATCAACAAGTTTGGATGTGATGCTGATAGTGACAGTAGCAGCTTTGCTTGGTAGGATTACAACTCTGTCATTCCTCTGTTCCTGCATGTCCTGTTCTCTCTCTTCTCTTTGGTTTCTTGCGTTGGGTCAATTCAAGTTCGTCCATGTCCTGATGGGATGCATGGTTTGTGACAAGGAAAGAAGCCGGGTGTGTGTGTGCGTAATTCGTGAAAACGGAGAAACAAAGTGTTGTTGCGTTGTGCTGTCGAGCTCATGGCGCGGAATCGATCCCTGTTTTAAGACCCGAAATCAGGTGCTTCACTGATCATGTGCAGTTCAAGGATGTCAAGTTGCTGGTTTGGTGTGCTACCTCTCACGGTATCTGCCACAGTTTGGACAGTGGCGAAGACAAACAAAGAACGTTTGAACACGACGCAACCATATCTGAACACAACAAATCGAAATGACGCTCATGCATATCAGAATATCGATATGATTCTTTCTTCTTTTTCGCTCAATTGTTTTGAATGTCAATGGAGCTATGGGGGTGAAAAGGCACGCCAAAAAAAAAGGCAGCCTACCCAAAGCGTCTTTGTAAACTTATTTCTTTTGCGATGCCTAAATAGAACTTTTCTGCTGATCAAACATTCCACCACTGTACTTGGTTGACCCTTCAAAGCAATAAAAAAAATATGGACGTTCAAGGTACCCTAGAGTAGTAGTAGTATTGCACTAGACAGCTCAGCTATGAGCCAACATTATTATGAAACAAGGAAAAACGCGAGATCACAATGAGCTTCACTACCAGTATCCTTGACCGGTGGTACTCTTAAGGTCAAAAAACAGGGCTCATGTTTAATTTGGTTCTACTCCAAATCATGTAATCATCAATAAGCAACTACTACACTGATCACTGTCATTAGGTCACTGCGCGCACTACTGAAGTTAACGTCAGTTTTCAGTGCCCCGGTCCAGTCGCCGCGCGTCCCAGGTCGCCCGGCTTCCACCGGCAACACTACACTACACCCTGATGTGCCCGGACCCGATCGGCCGGACGGCGAGACAGGGAGAGCTTTAGCGAAAGCTACGTGCCCTGCCGTTCCGTCCACCTCTGCAAAAGCCGCTGCCCCGCCATTTGGTGGTGGCGAACAACACTTGTAACCCCGCGACGAATGTCTCGCCCCGTCCCTTCCACCCTTTCCCCTCCGCGGCGTGACCTCAGCGTCGCGTCACGGCTGCGTCACCCGTTCCGTGCTAGTACGAGACTCGACGTGTCAGTGACCGATTATTTGGTCTCCAAACATGCCGCGCAATTTCGCAAATAATGTACCTGCATGCGGGAACGAGAGGTCCGCAGCTCAATATATCGAACATCTTCTGAACAGGCGTTGATTACATTTATGTACGTATGTATGTACGCCCATCATGTTCCATTACACCTCTGGAGCACGCATGATGCATACTTCCATCTCGTATCTGTAAAGAGCACAGCTCATAATTCGCACCCCCGGAGCGGCGGAAAAACAGTGGTCACAGAACGGCGTAAGTTTTGAGTTTTGCCAGCGCGTCGGATGCGGCCGCGTATAGGCTCCACATAGTGCCGGGCAAATCGTTGTGCTGAAAAGCTCACTCTCAGAGAGAGAGAGTCTCGCGACACTACACATGACACGGCAGATCAGCAGCAGCAGCGATGGAGTCGGTGGCCGGCCGGCCGTCGAGGCGTCGAGCGGCGGGCAGAGCACCAAGTGTCTCGCGGCGTCAGCGCGTGTGGCCCTCCCTGGCTACGCAGCGCGCTTTTTTATTTTTCCTCTGTCGGCGAAAAGGGAGAGGCTCCGGCCGATCGAGCCGGGGATGGCCCAAAATGGCGGTGACTTTCCCGGGGGCAAAAGCGAACGAAGCGAGGGGATGTGTCAAACGCTGCCATGATGGGACGACGAACTGGGATCCTAGCCGTAATCCCGGGCCCCGGCAAAGGCTTCATTCTATCCCGTCTCGTCTCGTCTCGTATCGGTGCATTAGTATTCGGCGCCCACACAAACACGCGATTTTGAGTGGAATCGTGCGCTGTTTGCGTGCGGCGTCGCCTGCCTGCGCCCCGGCCGGACGGACAAAGCTGCCGGCCGCCATCTCTGGTGGGGCGGTGCACGGCATGGTGGCCCCCGCCGCGCCATCCTTCTTCTTATCAAACGCTAACTCCTGGCAGCTTATTTGCTCCAACGACTCGTAGTGCTTGCTGGGTTAAACAAACCAAAAGGCACTGTGCACGCGAACTTTCATCAGATAATTTTTTTTTTGGTTAAAAAAATTAGAGAGAATCTGCTGGACCCAACCGATCGATGGGCTGCTTGAGCAGTTGAGCATGCACAGGGCAGTGAAGCCAACGGCCGCGCGCGGCGGGGCCGCTCCACTAGCCGCTCGCCACCATGGCACTGTGGTCGACGGACGTGACGGTCGGCAGCTGGTTCGGTAGCTAGCCCAAATCGAGCGCCCGAGCCGGCGCGTGGAATCTCTCGGATATAGCTAGCCATCCATCGCGCACGACGTGCGTGACACATACGAAGATCTCCATCGGCAGCAAGCGTGGATCGGTCGTCCGCGATCATCATCACGGAGCGAGCGGGATTGGGATGCCATACGACGAGCTCCGGCATTGTTCGAAAAAGCGAAGGGAAAAGGCCGCCTATCATTCGTAGCCAGGAGGCAGCAGCATGATGGCGCCACTCGTACACCCGGTAGTGGGTTTAGGTGGATCTGGCCCCCGTGCTCCGTTTTTTTTTCTTTTTTTTTTAAAAAAAAAAGAGTTGTACCCTTTATCCTCTCCTCGTTCGCCCGCCCGCCCCCATGCACGATCCATCGGTCGATCTCTCGGCGTCCCCTTTTCCTTTTCCTTCCATTATCATTTTCCTTCCGTTTTCATGATCGATTTTCATTTATCGAACTCCAGCCAGCCGGGCTTCTACAGGCTTCGAACGAAGCGCCGGGGCCTAGCCGAGTGCACCAGGCTGCAGGTGCCAACGCGCGCGTGGTGTGTTCCAGCGCGCGGCGACCGTGATGCGCACGACGATGACACGCACGTCTCGAGAGAGCAACGCGGGCTGTTCCTTTCGTGCATGCAAAGATAGGAGCGCAGGAGGAACATGCGGCGCGGGACGTGAAAGGGTGGAAGCGAAGGCGCACGACACGACTGAACAGCTAGCGTGCGCCGGCGCGACGTCGAACAGGTGTGTGACGGGCCGAGGAGGACGATTAGAATGTTGGCACGTCGACGTGCGTTCGTTGCGCGAGACATGCGGAGAAAAGGAGTGGCGCGCTTTTTCGATCGGCGGCGAGCGGTGGATTTCGAGGAATGTCGTTGTTATGGCCAAATTTGTCGAAAGTGTGTGTTCTTCTCACCGTGAGGACACGCACGGGCTCAATCTCTACTACGTCGTCATGGGTAGAGGCCCAGCAGAGATGGGCTAAACTAGCCCCATTGTACGTGTCTGAATTTCTCATCACGCAGGCCTGTATCGGCCCATTTGAAGCCCACTGGTGTCTTGAATGACGCCAACCGGCAGGGCCCGACCAAGATCACACGGGCGGCACACCCGTTGGTTCAGTCCTGCTAGTAACCTTTTTCGTTGCTCTGATGACAGACCAAAAACAAACAAGGAGTCAGTTTTTGGGAGATCCAACTTGTACGGCCGCAAAAGCATCTCCTGCACGCCCACATGCTCCTCTCACCTCGAACAGAGGCCTGGCTCATCTCACCTCGAACAGTTTACCTCGTGACACCAAGCAGGCAGACGACAAGCTGATTGAGAGCAACAGCTTCCCTTCAGTGGAGCGGGAGCCACGTCGCCACCGTGGATCGACTCATCACCCATGGCAACTGGTGGTCGCACGAATCCAACCCAAACCGATCGGTCCAGTCGGTGACCCGGCGACACGGATCGCATCGGGCAATTCCGTGACGGCGCACGTTGCTTACCGGACGCGACACGTCGCCTCCTATAGCCTAGTCCGCCGGCCTCCTCCTCCTCTCCTCTCCCGCACCGCATCGACCTCCGTCTCTCGCCCGTCGTCCCCGTCTCTCGCGACTCGTCTCCTCCGCGCCTTCCTCTTCCCTCCCTCCCTCCCTCCCTCCCCGCTTCATCCGCGGATTATCTCCAGAGATCCGGCGGGCGCTCGGGTCGCGAGAGACAGACCGGCATGGGGCTCTGGGACTCACTCCTGAACTGGCTCCGAAGGTTCGTCCTGGGCTCCCTCCGTTCCACTTTCTCAATCCTTTTTCGCTCCAAAGACGCCTCTTTTGGAGGAAATACCTTGCCCCTTTGTCGGACCTAGAACCGGGAGGTGTTTTGATTTGGGTGGAAGTACCGAGGGAGGTCTCTTGGGATTGGTTTGGATCGGTATCGCCTGTCAGTGTGGATTTATGCCCTGCCTCTGCGAAGTTAGATCCACGATAGAGCGTGCTAATTGTTAGTATACGCCTTTCGATGTTGCTCTGGTATACTGACCTTATGCATTCAGGACCTTTCAACGATAAAGAATGCTAATTTGATGGGACAAAATAACTTAAATGTATCGTCTCAAGAGTGCGTTTGAGAACATTCTATACCTCTTTGAAAATACAATCATTCAGAGCCTATGAAAATAATCAAGCTTCCTAAGTGAAAATGAATGTTTGACCCAACTTCAAGTTCCAATTTGTCGCTTCTTAATGTAGCTCCTATATTCTGCAGGGCAAATACATAGTTCTGAATTCGGTTTAGTGGTGTATCCTCTTTCCTGCTCTTCACTTCTTCAGAAAGTACATAATTGTCAACTGGGGTGCTCACACTCATATCTGGTGCATTTTAGTTTTCAGCTAGCCTCTGTGGCAGCGCTCGCTTGAGATCATCTTTTGTTGCCTTTTTTATCGTGAACATTTATGCTATATGAGATTCTTTCTTCCTTTGATTTAACTATCGTTAACAAAATATACCTTGCTAGTGTGTGTGTACAAACTACCTTAGCCATTATATAGCGTCCTGTTGGCTTTGAAGCATCACATGTCAAATAATCAAAATTCTACCATTGGCAGTAACTCCCTCTATTTCAGTTTGTTTTTTAAGCAGGAGATGGAGCTCTCCTTGGTTGGGCTGCAGAACGCTGGGAAGACATCTCTAGTGAATGCCGTTGCTGTATGCATCACTCACACAACTTAAGATATATTATCATGTTTCCTGTCATGCTTTCATTTTAATTCATGCTTCTGTGCTTCTCAGACAGGTGGCTACAGCGAGGACATGATTCCAACTGTATGTACATCACACCACTTCTTTATGATATCCTGTATATTTTTTTCTGTGTAAGTGATCTGAAATGCTCATCTACCAAAAAACAGGTAGGATTTAATATGCGGAAAGTCACCAAAGGAAATGTCACAATTAAACTTTGGGATCTTGGTGGGCAACGGAGATTTCGAACTATGTGGGAGCGTTACTGCCGTGGAGTTTCTGCTATCTTGTAATTCCCGCTCTTCACAGATATTTCATATTATGTTCAATGGGTAGCCAGTCTTGTGAATATAAGTTCGGGGATGACACAGTTTACTGTTACTCGTTTCATATGGATAATCTTCTGACAATAGGACATCACTAGACATGTTTATGCATTGTGAGATGTTAAAGTAGATAACCGTATGAGGAGTATTTACTGTCCTATAAACTATTTCTTAGCCTGTCTAAGCATGTTTGCCTTCTTTACATGCAGTGTAGATATATTTCTTCTGCACTCTGTATACTCCTGTAGTCTCTACATTCTGAAGCGTCACAATCGATATTCTGAGGTTTGAAACTTATACATACTGACTGTTGATTGACGCTGTAAAGGAAACCAGTGACATGTACGGAGCATGTTCCATAATGCATACATTGAACTTTTTTTATTCACTTCAAAAACGTAAACCACGTTGTTTGTTCCTGCTTTTATCACCTTCTTGTTACCCAGATATTTTTAATGTATATAGTTTAATTGCATGATTTATTTTTATTCTTATTTAATGGCAGATATGTGGTGGATGCTGCCGATCGAGATAGTGTTCCAATAGCTAAAAGCGAATTGCATGACCTTCTGACAAAACAGTCGTTAGCTGGGATTCCTTTGCTTGTCCTTGGCAACAAAATTGACAAGTCAGAAGCACTTTCTAAGCAGGCATTGGTTGACCAACTGTGAGTTTGATCTAATAAAATATGATCTTTAGATATTCCTGAAAGAATTTACCTGATATTCTTCATTCGTTCAGCTTTATATTTGAACTGAAATGTGTTTTTTTCTCTCCTTTACTATTAGGGGACTGGAATATATAAAAGACCGTGAAGTTTGTTGCTACATGATCTCCTGTAAGGATTCTGTGAACATAGATGTTGTCATCGACTGGCTTATCAAGCACTCTAAAACAGCAAAGTAGGGCTTTTGTGTGCTTGTATCACCTGGTGCATGGTGAATATAGTTCTATGCATCTCCACCCTCAGTTTCTTGATCCAGAAGTTTAAAGCGACCCCTTGTAATCTATGATATCTTTTCAGTGTCGCTGAACAGTATGGTTTGTGGTACTTGAGCATCAGAACCTTGTATTCGTTTGTAAATTTCTTAGAGTCTTTGGTTATTCTTTATTGTGGACATCCATTGTTTCCTTATACCAGACTGGCCGGGTCGAGAGGGAAAAAAGACTTGTGTCACCGGTGTCCCATAGTTTTCATCCAGGTCACGTGAATACCAATTCTGAATTCAAACTATGTGGGAGCGTTACTGCCGTGGAGTTTCTGCTATCTTGTAATTCCCGCTCTTCACAGATATTTCATATTATGTTCAATGGGTAGCCAGTCTTGTGAATATAAGTTCGGGGATGACACAGTTTACTGTTACTCGTTTCATATGGATAATCTTCTGACAATAGGACATCACTAGACATGTTTATGCATTGTGAGATGTTAAAGTAGATAACCGTATGAGGAGTATTTACTGTCCTATAAACTATTTCTTAGCCTGTCTAAGCATGTTTGCCTTCTTTACATGCAGTGTAGATATATTTCTTCTGCACTCTGTATACTCCTGTAGTCTCTACATTCTGAAGCGTCACAATCGATATTCTGAGGTTTGAAACTTATACATACTGACTGTTGATTGACGCTGTAAAGGAAACCAGTGACATGTACGGAGCATGTTCCATAATGCATACATTGAACTTTTTTTATTCACTTCAAAAACGTAAACCACGTTGTTTGTTCCTGCTTTTATCACCTTCTTGTTACCCAGATATTTTTAATGTATATAGTTTAATTGCATGATTTATTTTTATTCTTATTTAATGGCAGATATGTGGTGGATGCTGCCGATCGAGATAGTGTTCCAATAGCTAAAAGCGAATTGCATGACCTTCTGACAAAACAGTCGTTAGCTGGGATTCCTTTGCTTGTCCTTGGCAACAAAATTGACAAGTCAGAAGCACTTTCTAAGCAGGCATTGGTTGATCAACTGTGAGTTTGATATACTAAAATATGGACTTTAGATATTCCTGAAAGGATTTACCTGATATTCTTCCTTTGTTCTGCTTTATATTTCAACTGAAATGTGTTTTTTCTCTCCTTTACCATTAGGGGGCTGGAATATATAAAAGATCGTGAAGTTTGTTGCTATATGATCTCCTGTAAGGATTCTGTGAACATAGATGTTGTCATCGACTGGCTTATCAAGCACTCCAAAACAGCAAAGTAGGGCTTTTGTGTGCTTGTATCACCTGGTGCATGGTGAATATAGTTCTATGCATCTCCACCCTCAGTTTCTTGATCCAGAAGTTTAAAGCGACCCCTTGTAATCTATGATATCTTTTCAGTGTCGCTGAACAGTATGGTTTGTGGTACTTGAGCATCAGAACCTTGTATTCGTTTGTAAATTTCTTAGAGTCTTTGGTTATTCTTTATTGTGGACATCCATTGTTTCCTTATACCAGACTGGCCGGGTCGAGAGGGAAAAAAGACTTGTGTCACCGGTGTCCCATAGTTTTCATCCAGGTCACGTGAATACCAATTCTGAATTCATTTCGTAATCTCCCAACCCAGAACTAGTAAATTGGGCCAGTTCTTGATGTTAATTACCCTGGCTTACTGTACTCGTGTTTTTTTTCCTTCCTTTATTTTTTATTTTTTGGGAAAAAAAACCTCCTTTTGTGTTTTGCTGTGTGTATAGCTGTTATCTCCATCCTACTATACTA
Organism: Eragrostis tef; assembly: GCA_000970635.1. Lineage (NCBI taxonomy): Eukaryota > Viridiplantae > Streptophyta > Magnoliopsida > Poales > Poaceae > Eragrostis > Eragrostis tef. The sequence goes on from LAPY01002369.1 coordinate 20,338, forward strand.
ATAATATGACCCAACTCATTGATGTGAATCGACTAGTGATGAACTTTTGACAAATTGAACCATTTGAAGCCACAAATTCCAAATACCGGAATCGATGGTTGGATTCACAATTCATATTCTCGGTTCCTGTAGAAATTTGGAGCAATCTTGCAGGAATGTGCTGCTCTCCTTGCACATATCAATTAGACATGAAAACATCTAGTGCTTATGCGCAGAAGCAAAATGCGAAACAATATGCTGGGCATTCTGGTTTGCGAGGCATCCAATTTAGAGCACAGGAGTAAAGTGAAAAAAGGGACTGGAACAATTCTTGGTTCATACTCCGGTTACTCCAATTGATGAGGTCCTCCCTGTTTTTAGACGTTGAGAGGAGCACCGATTTTGCCAACACACACATGCAAGCTGAAAAATTAAATGAAATATATTCTAGCATGAACAAATGAACAAAAAATTGTGGTACATATAGAAACGGCGTCCAACTAGTAGTTACATTGATCAGCTTTGGCACATTAGCTGATCATAATGGGTCCCTAGTCAGATTGAGCAGCAATCTGAAAATGTAGCCATATACTTGTGTCGTGAAGAGAAATACGAAATGGGTTATGATGGCTCAGTTTCATGAAAAACTTATGGTACATGAACCCATAATGTGATGAATAATCAGAGTCAAAAAAAGTGTCTTCAATGGTAGAGCTGGCTAAGAGCTAGCAGCCAGCTCTTGCAAAGAATTAATGATGAGTGAAGTCTATATTTGAGTCTCTCGTTTTTTTCTTAGAGACTAGCTCTTGAGAAAGAGCTAGTTGCCTTCTCTATCTTTTTTTCCCCCTCTAATAAGCAACTCTAAGCTAGCTTTAAAGTCAGCCTTTGGGGACGCTCTAAGCCCTCTTGGCATCCAATGCGCCATATATTTCTTAATCAGACGGCTCAAAAAATCCACCAGACTGAAGCCAAGATTTGGCCTGGATTGGACATGGGGGGTAATGTGAACTGAATCCAATGTTTGGAGCCACGACCGTAAACTGATTAGATCTTCAGCTCGGTGTCCAGTGCATCGTTGTCATCATAATCGTAGTTCTGGTTCTCTTTAGTTCCAGAGGGCCCTGGCTGTTCCGTACTGATAAGGAGGCTTTTGTTTCGCCCATGAGCTGCACCAGCAGTAGAACAATCTCTCTGAGGCTGAGGGTAGGGCCTCGCTGTAGCAACCACCCTGCAAAAGCAAACCAAAGTAGAAGCGATTCGCAAGTCAGATTCAGAATAAATTCAGTCCGATTGTTTCAGCCATCGGGATACTGTCCATACCGCTCAATCTCGAAACCGAGATTATTTGCGTTTGCTCGAGACCTCAAGACATATATCGTGTGAAGATATGCTTGTATCAGGAGTGTTATATGGATTGAAAAGAAAATGACATGAATTAGCAGTGCTTATGCCTTTTCTTGCGTTTATCCAGGAAGCGGGCGAGGGATGCAGCCCTCTTCGGCATAATACCTAAAGCAAGAGAAAAAAAAATCCCCTGTAAGTACTACTACAAATCAATACTGCAAGAATATGACAAGAAGCTTGCTTCGGCAAATCATTTAATTGTAGGAGTATTAAATGACAGTTATCTTTAGTATTCACCATATATGTTACACATGTAGTGGCATCTGAGACATACCAAATAGCGCCATCATCTGCGTCCTACTTGAGAACGCAGGTGGTGGTTCTGGCTGGTGAGCATGCTGGGCAGTTGCAGCACCGGTTTCCTTACCAACTGAGAGCACAAACTGCTCAACCTGCATCAACATATCTCCGTTTCCTCAGTATTACTTTGTTAAAGATAGTAAACCAGGTCAACCTGATTGGAGAGAGCATACAGAATTCGCAACTTGATTGGAGAGTGCAGGAGTGTGGGTGGACGGACACCGTACCATTTCTGTGGGAACATTCTCCAACACAAGGTCGGTGCCATCGGCACAGGTTATGGTCACTTTGGCGGTGGAATGATCCTGAGCCGCCGGCGCTGCCTTACTCCTGTTTTCATTAACTGGGACTCATTAGCCGGCTTCCGTACGTTCTAATTAATAGTATTAGAGTGGTTCGGCGCATCAATTTGGATCGCGTACTACTACATACGTACTGTAGTACCTTGGAGCATTGATCGCTGCAGCAGCGTGATGAACTGGCGGCTCCCTGGGCGTCAGTCCCGCTCCCGCTGCGACGACAGCCGAGGGTTGCACGCCGAACCAGTCGTTGCCGCGGGCAGAAGCAGCGAAGAAGAAACCGCGGGCGTCTTGCGGCGGCGACACAGCGAGGGCGTGCGCCTGGCTTTGGCCGGCGATCCCTCCGTTGGGCGCCTGAAAGGATGGAGCGATCGATCTGTCTCGTAATTAACGGTTTCGAGATCACAGACGCCATATATGCATGGTTTCAAAGTTCATACATCCTTACGGACCTGCTGCAGCTGGTACTGATGACCATGAGCCGTGGGCGGCTGCAGGTTATCAGCGCCTGCGTCCGCGTGGCGCTGGAACGCCGATGGAGGGGCACTCGCGAATTGCGGCCGGGGCTCGTTGTCGACGCGCCGCGCGAGGGCCTGCCGCGTCGCTGAACCTACGTACAGAAACAACACACGGCGCGCGGAGACAGGAAATTCAGATATATGGATCAAATCATCTTAATTCCCGGGCCGGCCCCAACATACATACATGCATACATACAATGCGCGCGAACGCCCAAGCAGACCCCGGCTCGATCTGGGGGAGCATGCCGTGTTTAATTTCCTCTCAAATTAAACCACATTGGTCCAGGCGTGAAATCAACGGAGAAGAAAAATGCGCGTACGAATATATATATATATGCTGTGCGTGCGTGCATGGTACGTTCCTACCAGCTCCGTCCATGTCGGCCGCGGCCATCGTCGTCGTGGTCGCCGAGCCGGAAAAGCCCCCCAGAAAGTCTTGCTCCATCGAGGTCACCGGCCTGCCGATCCGGCCTCCGAGCGGAGAGTCGTCATGCTCCATCCTCCTTATGCTTGGGTGGTGTGGGACGGTTTGCTGTGCTGCGTTCTTCTCCTTCCCGCGGAGAGTCGCCTGGTCGTCATGCTCCATCCTTCCCGCGCGCGTATAAATGGTCGCCCCACGGGTTGCGCAGGTGCGGAACCGCGTGGCCCGCGGTTTGGGATTGCGAGGCCGCCCGGGCTCCGCGCGGAGGAGGCCCAAACACAAGGACGTTGGTCGGATCCGCAACGAATGTAGGGGGGGGAATGCCCTAAATAGATGTATTAGCTAGCACAATACCAGGAAGGACCGAAGGAGCGAGCTATATCAGAAATCAATCCCCAACATTTAGTTTTTTTTTCTTGAGAGCACAATCCTGAACAACGGAAAACTAGAGACAGAAGAAGCATTTTTAGATTGTTCCGGGTGATACAAATACAGCGAACGGTGCATTGTAGGGTCAGCGAGTAAGGTTCAGAGAATAAGTATCCCGGAATTCATCGCGTGTAGTTCAGTCCAGCCAACCAATGCTTGAGGGTCGTCTTGTTGGTTCAGAAGGCACAATATGCATGTTCTTCTGACTTTGGCTCATTGCATACAAGACGGCAGGTCTAGGCCAGTCAGAGCGTACTCCATGTGCAGGTTTACCGGTGATTGGTGGCAATATCTTATCCAAATCTGCATGATCAGCGGGGATAAGAAACGCTTGCGGTGCGGCAATGCATGACTCGGTGAACTGATACTCCTCTGCATGTGCTGAGGAATGCAGTTGAACAACACCTCCCAATCATTCTTCAACAGGCAATCAACCAACCTATTCAATTCAAGTATTCAACGGTCTATTGTGAATTGTGATTTCATTATGATCCCTCCCCAATTCCCTTCCAGTATCAAGCAGAAATCGGGTGAGATAATAATGATGCAGAGGATGCAGAGAACCAGATTGGAGTTTCTAATCCACGGACAGAGGTAGATGCACATGCGCCTCTTCCTCAGTTGAAACTACCCAACAGCAGCCAGAGTTGACCTGGACAATTGGCTTACACATTACAGATGGTGGTGGGCTCAATCAACCAAGACACAGAGATTCCAGAAGGCAGCAACATACTAACACGGTGTCAGGTCAATGGACCGAGGTGAATTGGAAGCCATCGGCGGCTTCTCATCTTCAAACCATAGTTGTTCGGCTCCAACGAGCATTACAAAAAGTATATCTGCGCCTGAAGATAAGTTTATAATTCCTTATCTCCTGGTCTAACAATCACCCAACCCGAACATACTTGAGACAGTAAAAATGTGTTAACTTGGCTTCTCCTCATGTCACGCTATTAGCTCATCAGGCAACTCCACGAACCTTGCTTTTTTCTGAAGCAATCAAAACAAAGGCCGAATAAGTCAAGAGAGAAAAAAAACAAAAAACAAACAATATATAGAAGTAGCACAAAGTCATTTAGAGGCACCATGGACTTCATTTTCATTTAAACAGGTACTACTATTAATTTGGATCTAGGTAGAAAATTTCCAAGCTCTACCTCTAGGTGCACAAATATTCAAACACAAACATGAGAAAGCAACATCGTTTTTGTTCTACTACACTTGTACTCTAACTTTTGTCAAACGACTCCAGATGTCACTGAAGAAGTGTATGCATCCAGCGCACTTGTGTAGAAGTTCTGCTCCCCGCAATGAGCGGAGAACAGAAGTTCTGCTCTACTACCCACTTTTCTTTTTTTCTAGACAAGTATGTGCAGTGCCAGTGACTAGTGTCCCACTGAGACAGGCTACATGTTCTCCGCAACGACAAGAAAACTGCATCTAACATGCTGCCATGTAACATGGTTCGTGCTACCGCGTGCGTTCATACAAGAGGAACCAAATACGCAAGCCGATCTGAAAGAAAAGGACGTTTTTGCTGAATTCTTTAGCCCTGATTTTAGGATTTTTGTGTTGAGCATTGCACTTGCACCTAAATGGATCGAAGCCATAGCAAATCACATTTCTTTGTCGCAACACGCGAATCTTACTGTGCTCTCATCATCTCATGGCGCACGGGAACAAACAATAATGCAACGCACGTGGAAGACAATGGGGGTTAAATCTCTTAAATCTATGCGGGTAAGTAGCAGGAAGGAATTACCTCCTTGGTGCGTGGCAGCGTGGGCCACCGCTGCGGCGTCTTGGCCGGCGCCGGCGGCGGGAGCATGAACCCTGCGCCCCACTCGGGCGTCTTGGAGTACCGCGGGCTCCGCAGAATCCCCGGCGGCCTCTCCGGCGTCACCGCGGCGCTGGCGTTGCCCATCGCGGTGCAGAGCTCCATGATCTTGGCGGCCGCCTCGGCGGCGTCCTTGCTCTCGCCCATGAGCTTCTCCACCTGCGCCCTCGGGAGCTTCATCTTGAGCCGCACGGGCGTGGAGGCGCCGGACGCGACGCCGCCGGGGAGCGGGGAGGTGGGCGCGGAGGCGGATGCGTGTGCCGGGGTGAGGGAGGAGAGGTCGGAGGTGGACCGGCGCGAGAGCTTGAGCGACTCGAGCCGCTCGCGGGCGCCCACGCGGAGGTTGCCCGACCAGGCGCGGCGCATGTTCCCCGCGGCGCC
>LAPY01002370.1:8143-24415 GCA_000970635.1 Eragrostis tef
CGCTCGTCGTCGGACACGGTCGGGCGAGGAGCGAAGTGGATGCCGCCCGTCGCGAGGTGTCGGCGCGCAGCAAAGGTTTCAGTTTGGCGCGGCATTCCATCGAACAGGTTGTATGGGTTGAGACATTTCTGAATGTAGGCTTGTGGAATCCAATTGCTTTACAAATATGCCCTTTAGAGCTGTACTTGAACTTGAGCCAGCTTTTTATTCTTTTCTTCAAAGGTTATGCAAATAGCTGATCTTGCTGGAGTTCTTGCGTGAGAGATATTTACGCCTATGCTGTGTCTCGGCGACCACCGCGGCGGCGCTCGCCGGCGCCGACGGGGCACATGTTCCTCCGTTCTCCTTCCTGACCGTCCTGATTTCTTGGCAATAGGTGATCCCTTTTGGTATCTTGCAACGAATGGTATTCTTGGTGGAAATGTAAAAACATATGTTTTATATATGTGCATCATTGGTTGAAAGGGTTCCAGTTGCAAGATCCATCGGATGTTGCGAAGAACTATGACGAGAGAGGCCCTGATTGGAATCCTGTGGAAATTGCTCGATTGCAGCATTTTCTGTGCGAATTCTTCAATGGAAATTTCGGGAAAAGCAGCAGTTTAGTTTTGAGTTTTCTTTCTAGGTAGAGTGTGGCCACTGCCAATGTTTCATTCATAAATTCATGTGTTGGATTATATGGCAATGCTGCTTGCTTCCGAAGCAATTTTTGTGATTCTTTTGTTTGCAATTGTTGCAGTTAGGTATCAGTACGAGTTTGATCTGTTTCCTCTTTTCAGCGGGTGGAGAAAGAAAGGATAGTAAAGCGGTGAATTCTACACCCTAATCTTCAGCGGAGACACGAGGTATATGATGACTTTGACGATCTCGCAAGTTGCATCTTTGTAATTCTACTATCCATTTCATTGCAATTTGGGGGAAGTTTTCCATTGGCGGTCTATAACTATCTGATTGCAGTGCTGCTAGGAAATTTGGATCATATCTTTTATATACAATATGTTTGATGTTTTATTTTTCTGGGAAAAAGTATTGCTTCTAAATTTAATTACTCTTTGTCACATTAGGATTGAGATGATATATCATATGGGTTTTATGTATTCGAATTGGTTCTCCACACATGCTGTTAGTAGGCATAATATTCCAGATCTAGTAGTACAACTGAAGAGATGTTTCAAAAAATGAAACATGTGTAGGGAAACGATGTGGGATACTACCGTGGAGCTGCAGGATCTGATAACTATAAAGATAATTTGCCTTTTTAGATGCCTGAAATCTTGTTTTACAGATACAGATAAAGATAGTTGCCTCCTCAAAGTGTTTTATTGTATTACATTTAAATCACTTTGTTTCTCTTGATGCAACCTATTCCTGAAGACTAGAATAATACCATTGCAAAACTTTGTTAAAGCATGTGCTAAATGAAACTTATAAAGTCGAAATATTCGCTCAAAGGAAAAATGGTTGGGTGCCTCATGCTATTTTTGTTATATAGTAGTTAACATTCAACTTGAAATGTGAATTACAAATGCCCAATTTGACTATTACACAGATACAGATTCTGCAGAAAATTAGGCTTGGAGCCTAGGTTCCAAGAGCCAAAAACAACAACCACACTTGAAGATTCTTAAATGGCATTGGGAACAACTTCAATAACAAAATTGCATTTGAAGTAGTGTCCGATCTATCAGCCTGCTAACTTGATACCTATTGTTGTTGGTGCTGTTTTGCATCCTTGGTTTTGAAAGAGTCATTGGACCTATGTGCAAGGCTACATCTCTTAACATATCATCCACTCTGTAGAATCCTGGAACTTGGGATGGTTGTATGAATGCCTTCTTCAGTAGATCATCAAAACAGTCGGCTGCAACATTCTCTGCTCTGTTTCTGCCATGTCTATTGCTGACTACACCATTATGCACCCATAATGGTGTATGTCCTCTCGTTTGAATGTCCAGCGAGGGTATATACCAAATACTCCAAAGCATCTTTGTAGGTGTGGAGGCAGAAGCTTGTAGCTCAGCATGAAAAGGGTTACCTTGGAACAGGGGTCAACAAGTTGCCGGCAGCTGCTCAAAACACTGTACCAGTACTTCTCATTGAGAGTCATGGAGTAGTCCAATCACAACTTTCGCTGCCAATGGACTGCATTTATGTAAGCTCTCAGAAATCTATTTTCCGATCAATAGTAATTTTCGGTATTCTTCAGGGTGTTCACCACCCAGTGCATTTTCTATGAACAGGCAACCTAGATCTTCCATTGGCAGGAATCTTACAGGAACAGTACTGCTCGTCTGCTCCAATACATCCTACTCGCAAACTGTTGGTACATTGTTGTAATGATGACCTTGCTTCCTGGCCTACTTCTCCCCAATAGTGAAGAGTACATCATCCATTTCACAGAAGTAGCTAGAAAGACCGTCCAGAACAAGTAAAAACCTCTCTGTTCTTAGCCTCTCCGCTATGATGTTTACAGTAAGTGAAATATCCATATCAGTGTAACTAGTGCAATCTAGCTTCTTACATAACATTCCCACTATGTCTAATTTGCTACAGTACGTCTCTGCGCACATCCATATTACCGATGAGAAATGGTTCTTCACTATTCGATCCTACTCCTTCAGGTCCCCATATGATGAGCGCATAATCAGATGGAATTACATATAAATTTCTGGCGTTGCCCCTTTTCCCAATCTTTTCTAAGTACATACTACAGATCTGGGATACAGGTGGTTTCAGTAAGAAGTCAATGACTTGCTGCTTCTCTTGGATTCGACCTATAATCCTGTCATGCATGGAAACAGATACAATGATTGGTCGGTGCACCACAGCCTGGCTGCACTGCAGTTTGAGGAGCTCGATGAACCAGGAAGTGCCAGCTGCAACTATCTCAATCTTCTTAAGAGTGTCATATATCCTGATTGTTGCCTCCTTGCATGACAGAAACTGTGCAGTAGCAACTTTGATGTGTTTGAAAGAGTTGCTGGTTCGAGTGCATAACTCACCTCATCAGTGTGGTGTTTCCACTCACGCAGCACCCGACCTCCTTGGCGTGCAGAGTCTTCAAGTTGCGGATCCAACAGAGGAGCCATGAGTTGCTAATCGCCCACCCCTCAGCTGCCTCCAGAGCAGCTTGGATTGTGGTGAGTAGCTGACACAGATTGTGCAGATTTTCCTCTATGTTCTTCTGGGTTCTGTACTTCTCTATCAAGCAGGAGACCATTCGGTTGATTATCTCTCCTGCAACCACTGAACATATGAATTCTAGTGGATCCACCATACTTTGTTTCTTGGAGTTATTGAGGACAGGGGACAATGATAAGTGAGAACCCAATTGAAGGATCAAAGCCCAAAACTCTACTAGCTGGATATGACGGAAGGGACGAGTTCAAACGGTTGACCTTGGGGAACCTGTGACTTGAATTCCACTTTGAGTTCATGTATTATGAAACAGCAATATGATTCCTTTTAATTTATTTTCATTTCGGTGAAACTGAGTTCTGAAAATAGTATGTGCCAAAGATGGTACCATTCTTTTTCAAATTGTGAACAGTATAGGAGACAGCAACATAGCTAGGCATGTACATGTTAGTTATTCAACTATTTTCAGTACCAAAAGCTTTTAAAAATCTGTTGATGTACTTCCATCAAGTAAACAAAAATATGTTACAAGTTAGAAATACTTGGTTTCTATGATGCTTTAATTATAACTTATGTGCACAAAAAGTTCTTCTGTTTCTTTCCCATGCTTTAATTAATAATTATAACGCATGCACATTAGTTTTCTTGATCAATTGTCTGAGCTGTCCAAGATTATATTTCTTCTAGATCTGTACTTCTATGTTACATGTTAGAAGTACTTTGTTTCTATGATGCTACTTATGTGCACAAAGATGTAATTCTGTTTCTTTCCCGTTCTTTAATTAATGGTTATAACACATGTACATTATTTTTCTTAATGAATTGTCTGAGCTGTCTGAGATTATATTTCTTCTAGATCTGTACTTAATATGGTGACACTAGAAGAGTGAATATATTTTCCGACAGTTTCTTTGAAAGTGGCCAGCAGTTTTTAATACAATTGGTTAGCTATTTTGAAAACTGTAGGTAATGAACTTTTGGGGAATGATATTGTGGGTAAGTAAACAAAACTGTTGGGAAGATATAAATTTATATTAGAAAACTGTTGGCCATTTGTGCAAAATATAAAGAGAAGCAAAAGTGTTTAGCCACTGAAAGAAAAACTGTCGGGAAACAATCAATTTCTTGTTGTGTAATGTTGTCTCCTTGGGAAGAATTGCGACCACATGTTCTGATCACAGGTCCTGTCAGTTCACAAATCCAGGATGCTTCTCCGGTGCTTCATAAAGCTTGATGTTGACAAAAGATGACATCGACTGGTTACTTTGGTCCCTGCCTAATTTATTGTTGAGTTGTCCACTTCGTTCAGCAAAAGTGTTTTCTGTCACGATAAATTTTTGGTAGCCAAGGTTCTAGTTATAGTTGAAATTCAGCTAATGATCCTCATCCTCAAATAATCTGTTACCTAAATCTTATAAATATCCTGTGCTGATTGATGCAAGTCCTGGGACATGCCTAGCATAATGTTGTCTCCTTTACTGTTCATAATATGACGGATCCACTATCTGACCTGGTTAATCATTTCTAACATTTTATTACACTTGCGAGAGCTTTTCATCAGATGAATAGCATTATCTGTTACCAATCGTTGATGTCAGGACCCATCCAAAGTTGACTGATTAAGGTATGTTCTTAGACTTGCATTCTCTTTCAATCCTTGGCTTCGGTGTAATAGCTAGTATGTGAACTGTAGTGTTATTGTGCAAAGTTAAAACCTGATAAGGCCATTACCACTGAAACACTCTGGTTGCCAAACTGGCTAAGGAATATTTTCGGTACAGTTGTAGTCTCTGGTGTGTTATTAATAAGCTCCAAGTGCCAACTGGTGCACGAGATCTGACTTGAAAGTTAGAAGACACTGATTTGAATAATGGAAATAAATTAATTCAAAGATGAGGGACTATTTAATACAATAAGCATGATAGAGCGAATGATATGTGAACTTTACATTAGTACCTCTATATGAAAATTTTTGGTGGTGTCTAACCATTATTTAACTGTACCTTGACTGCTGCTATGAGTAAAAACTGGCATTGGTTATGGGATACATTTCAATTGTTCAGTGGTAAATATGTCATGAGTTGTGGACTAACGAATTCTGAGGTCTAAAAAATGCCCAAATTTTCTTACAGTTCTAGATCTTCCTCATATTTTAGTCAGGAAATAAACATGCATCCAAATAAAGATGTCTTCTTTTGCTGAAAGTCTCTTGCTGCACACTATCCTGAACGATAGTTGGGTATCAACTATTCTATCAGGTGGATTGTTTTGTGCATTCTCCTGAGGAACAGCTACATTTCATCACATTCATTTATTCAGAAGGACAGGGGCATCCTGAACTGAAAAAATGGTCATGTGGGTCTTCCTGAGGATGAGCATACTGTGTACAAGTCAACAGATTAAATGTGCAAAATGGACAAAGGAAAAAAAAAAGTAAATACAGAAATGTGCTTCTCTATAAATTCTTACCCAGAAAAATATCTGTTTGTGGTGCATTACAGAAATGTAGTAGTTTCATGACTCAAGTCCACTACAACTGCATAAGATGAGAGATGAAGGCATGTCGCATTAAAGATGCTATTTACTCAAGGATAAAACAGTCAGAGTGAAGATACATGTACAAAGAGATATTTACAAATTTAGGCTAGTTAGTGCAGTTCCTGATGTACTGCAATTGTGTAACTGTGTAGGTTGCGAGGACTCTATGAACTATATCATAAAAGAAAAATAGCTAAGTACTGGTGGAAACGAACACCCAGGCAAGCAGTATGCTGAGACTATAAAAATACTTCGGTAAACTTTCAATTGTTAATAGTTTATCTTCACTAAAACTGGGTTTTGAATATCAGTCTATGCAGAAATTGGAGTCCGCAAATGAGTGCATCAAAGACCAGGGTTAAGCAGCAGCAGGAGGCTTGCAACCGAACAAACTCGTAAAAACTTCAGGCCTTCATTGATCTAGTAGTTCAGTATTGAAACACAGCCACTTTAAGTTGGCAAGAATGCTCTGCTTGCTGGTGTTCATGTATATGGGTATCATCTGTCGTGTGAAGATGTCTCTATTATGCATCTTATATAGCAGCACAAGGAATGTGTGCTACTGGTCTTGTATTCGAGTTAATTCCAATGAACTTTGCTGTGATTTGTAAATTTGATGGGCCATTTTTTTTCAGTTCGTCTTTATGGACGTGGGCCAAAGAAATGGCATGCCAAGAAAAAATATTCATATCCAAAATTTATTTACCACATAGCGCAATAATTTTCACCACACAAGAGGTGCTGAAATAATGTGCTAAAAACAAAGAGTTGCTGAAATAATTTTTTCCTTGGAAAGGCATTGCTATTTACCAGCCTGTCTGGGCAGCTCATTCAGGCACGACGATGCAAACAAGCACGCACATGCATTTGCTCTGCAAAGAACAGAATGGTTAGTTGCATTGTTCAATGACCTCTGACACTCTGTAACCATATTTTTGGACACCAGTTAAGGTTGCTACCCCAAATAGCACCTGGACTCAAACACTGCCACCTCCCTTGTTTGTATAATGTTTATACAGATATATAAGTTTGTTGCAGAATTTGGTACTGGTTTATCAGAACATGCTGTTTTACTGTTGCTTTCATGCATGGACAGACAAAGGATTCTTGTTGAATCTTTGATTTCCGTAGCTTTTAGTTGGGTGCAGTCTAATAGCATGGACCCATGTGTGTTGCTCTAATTCGCTAATGGAAATCAGTGTTGCAAGAGGCGATGCTTGGGCAATTATAGACTTGTTTATTTCTGAGTGGTGTAACTGATCATTTCCTTGTTGGCATATTGGCTTGTTTGCAGGAATTGAAGGTGGTGTGGGAGAAGTAACTCTTTGAGTGAAGCTTGCAACCAACCAGCTGCCTTTTCTAACACTTTCGTTTATATCGTTTCAGTTGCTTCCTTGTTCCGGGGAAAGCAGTACGTAGTATATGGTACATAAGCAGATGTTAGATGCGGACAATGTGATAAAAATATTCAAGAAGTTTTTGGCAATTTTCGGGTATATTCAAAACTCTGACAGACCAAGGTTCAAAATTAAAATTTTGTATATTGACAATGGAAAATTACCAAACCTTCAACTTCGATAATGTACTAGATTTCGGTGTTCACAGTGCTAGAAGAAACGTTGACGGGAACAGATTGTCATTTAGATCAGTGATTAGTTACTATTTTTAACAATCATCTTGATGCCAATAGAACCCAAATCAAAAATTAAGAGCAAGCAAGCAAACTATGCTTTGTCCAACCGCATAAACCAACCTTTATTTTTTTGCACTACAATATATAAAATAAGAAAGGCTTAAGCAACAAAAGATCCAAAGAGTTAAAGCTTGTTGGATTCATGAGCATATCGGAGTCTGCACTTTTGCACATAATAAAACAAAGAAGGCGAGCAGCTTGTTTGACTCGATCTCGAGAAGTTCAGGACCGACAAGTTGGCCCCACGCATGCAGGGATGTTTGAGAGAGAAAGAGGTGGTTGGGCCAAGTGGATTGTCCTGAGCAAACAAGATTAGTTTTGTCCAACCTTGTTCAACCAGATGATCTACTACACCTTGATACGTGTGCTCCGATATATTGAAGTTAGGTTTGACTAGGTCACTGTCCTGAGTCTATTCAGTTACTATTACCAGCTTACCACACAATTAATTAAAAGTGTTCGATGAAAAATTCAGCCGTTATGCTTATATATAAACATGTAATAGAATTTGGTGCAGAATTGGTCCTCAAGAGCAAACTGTTGTCTGCGTTATATTGACTTGTAACGGCGACTTACAGTCTAACAACGGTTAACCACTTCCTTTAGATGTAAATTGAATATATCTGTCAAAGCTGTTGGTCTACTCTACGCAAGCAATTTTATCTCCCGTTCGTCCTGCCCGTGTTCACATGCAGTTGCTAATGCCCACGTGAAGAACCAAATTAAATTATCATTATATTACTTCAAATTATTGTCCTAGAAAGCTGCTCCTGTGTCATTAGCATAATTTTCCTAGCTATGGTATGTGTATAGGTGAACTAATAACTGTTGCGGATAAATGAATGATATCTTTATGATTTTTCAGGAAGAAGAAAACAACAAAAAAATACATCGACCCATGTATCTCATGATTCTCTTCTGAAAGAGCGAAACCTTTCATCGATCATCTATTAATGAGTTAACATTTTATTGACCACCTTTAGATTCTTCATTCTTGACCCGAATTATCAGAATTCCATTGTGCACGTGCATCTACATGCATGCAGAACAAAAAGTGGGTTTTACAGGTAGCTGTGATGCACTGCAGCTGACCTGGTCTGGTCAGTCCTGTATATCACAAGAGATCAAACTTTATGCTGTCTGTCCAAAACTCAGATAGGAAGTTACATGACTTGATTGAATGAATTCACCTATCCATTGGAGTCGACTGTCAGAACCCATGGGCTAGCAAGCCTGCTTTACATGACTGCATATTCACACGGATGAAACCCCTCTTATGAATCATGCACACATCCAATGAATCATAAAACAAGCATGTTTTCCATACATATATCTTAATGCTTAATTATACATGCATCATGATCTCTTAAGTAGTTGATGCATTGAATAGTTATATCTTAGCTTGTTAAGGATGAATACGAAAGCATGTACTTTGATGAGTTCGTTTTCTTGTTATTCTCCTTTCTTACTATGATTGGTTGCAAGTCGTTGTCATAGCTGAACAAGCTTCCATTGCTTTTCAACAAGGATCGCTGGACCGTGCGCTGTTTCTCATGTGTACGTCATACAAACCCCACTCATGCACTCGTGTATATGTTCTTGCCATTTTAGTATATATTTTTACTTCTGATTCAAGAAACCTTCAACAAACACAACTGGTCACAGAGGTTAATGTTATTTTCCTGAGTTAAACAGATTCTTACATTGTCATAAATGCAGATAAAATATATCTTTTTAACTTGTATTGCTTTACATCATTAACAGGAATCATGCTCAACTAACGGAGCTCCTAATAGTAGTGAATAATATTGTATTTTGTTGTAAATTAGCATTATCTCCTCACAAAATTTGAGATAACTTGGTCATGACGCATCTTCCATTCTGAAAATGACAAAACGTTGAAGCCTTCATGAAGAAACAACTAACTCGGATTGTTGACGAGCTTACCGTCCTACACATGTAAACAATCGTGTTCTCATTTGTCAAAGCTCGCAATCTTTTACTGGCAGAAAACTTATGCGACACTGCATTGATGTTGTAACAACATTGCCACCTTTCTTCTTCATCCATACAGCATCTTTTGGTAGTTAACAAATCTTTTTGGAAACTGAATCATTTCCAAAGTAACAAGCTAAAGCTCCACCCTGAGCGCATGCCATGTCGGACAAACAAACTAACCTTAGATTAGGTACTAGATTATGATTTATATATTGCCAGCCGTTGTAAGTGCGCTGTCATGTTTTCTTGAACGGAATTGTGGACCTAAAACCATATACAAGTCATTAATAACATATCTGGTTCAGTTTTCAGCATCGGTATATCACGGGTGAAACTACTTTGACTTGAAAATTGAGAGCGAAGCTGCTATGCTACGGGAACGCAATTACTTCATTACTTGCATTCTGTGTTTAGCTGTCACCATCAAACTTTATATAAAGCTCCATCTGATCTCCACTAAATGAACTTTGCTTATCTATACTCCGGTTAGGATTAATGAATTCATGCTACTTTTTACTGAATTTCTCTAAAAGGAATACGTATAATTTAGATATATATAGCTACAATTTATTGCAGACCTCTTAGTCCACGCATCCGATTTCCACCATGAGTTTGGTTTTCTTATGTAGACATTCTCATTAATGGTATACCGACATACATACATATATTATTTTGGAACATATTTGTAGCTGTGGAAGTACGATACATGTTTTTATCATGAGTAGTATAATATTAAAGATACTTGGGATATTGGGTATATGTAAAATTTGAGAGGCTTGCCTTTTTTCACTTATTCAATATGAAAACTGTTAGCTCACTTCACCCAAAGGAAACAAACCTATTTGGGTGAAGGGGGCTAACAGTTTTCATATTAGTTCCTCCAAGGAGTTGCGCACAACTTATTTCTCAGCTTGTCCACAAAAATAAGCAGAAGTTGTGCCAAACACCAAGAATTAACTAGAAGGCAGCAGCAGAACCTGCTTTTCACCAGTTTTTCAAGTAAGCTGCTTATGGAACAAGCATAAGATAGGCCAACCATGTTATGGAAACTATGAAATTCTCAATACATGATATGAAAACTACTATATCATTGTAAAGTAGAGCCCAGATATAGTTTAATCGCAAATCATACTAATAGTTTTTATTTTATGATTTTGATATGTTATTATTTGACAATTATTTTGAACTATTTACTTTTTGCCTTGGTATTATTACATTGAAACACCTCCATAGACCAGAGTTGGTTTGAACATAAATCCATATTAAGATAGTATGTCAACAAGTCATGGAGAAGCAAGCATTCATAGCTTAGCTTGTTGAGTTCAATGTTATACAACCAGCATAGATGGGTTCAAGTCTCTAATTCGGCATGTGCGCCCATAATTTTCGTTAATTTTTTTCCAATTGTAGTGACTTGATCAATCTCAAGATACACTCATAGGGGTAGGACATGCTTGCATACACTTGTATCAGTAATTGAGCATGCATATACATATGGGTGTTAATGTACATAAAAATGTAATGTTTCAAGTATGCAATAACATGCAAGGATGTAAAGCAGCTCATTGAATCTCTATCATATTTTTGTTAATAAGCAATGATTTAGGTGTTTTGTGAACATTGAAATCTTCCCAAATGTTTAATGTGAGAAGTAGTTGAGCTACCACTCTGACAGACACTCTAACATTTCTTAGGAAAACAAATACATGCAGAGACTAATTTTGATAACTGGTTTGAAGACTACATTCCTTGTTGTTTTGACAGAGTTAAAGGCACGTAACGAAGCTCATCAAACAACCTGCATGTCTTTCTGTAGGCCGCAGGCTCACTTCACAAGCATAAAGTCATCATGATGCATGCGTTACTTCATACCTGCCATACACAATGAACTGTGAGCTACATGGATTCTTCAATGCATCCCCCTTTCGTATACGATCCCATGCTTCAAGACTGCAAATCTGGGGCTTTTGAGGACCCAACAAACTACCTTTCGTGAATGCTAGCTCATAAGCCATTACGAGGGTTACTGTTTTTGTGAATTGTTGTAATGGCCGAGCTAGAACGGTTTGCCTCTTGAGGTAGACGCAGACCCAGATGTTGACCATAACAACCTTATGCTCCATTATTATCCCAGTTTTCTTTTCCATGCAAATTGTTTTCTTAAGGAAATAGATTTTAAAGAAACATTTGTACACAACACATGTATTTCAAATTTATGGATTCAGAGATACGTAAAATCTGGTATAAGGTCTAGGTAAGATCACTGCTTAAATATGCTGATGATGAATCATGTAGGACAATATTGTTAGGGAAGTTGGAGAAGAAGTACAACGTAGAAGCAAGTAACGGGTGATAGGTTTGTGTTTGATGAGAGCTGTGAGAAGAGTGGTCTTTGGCAAATAGCCAAACAGCAGACAAGTTGGTGAGAGTGAACGATGACATGCAGACACATTATTACATAAGCTTCCAAGCCCTCTTGTCGTGTAAAACTAAACTAAAGGGACTCCTCATCCATGCCCTAGAGACTAGATGGACCATCACGTGTACTTATATATAGGGGGGTTAGCACCCTGGACTTCTCTCTCTACCTCTCTCTCTCGCTTGCTCGCTCTCCATCTTCGTCCACAAATACACCCTTTTGACTAGGCCGTAGATAAAAGCCGAATCATACATCTCTTGTTCATCTCACCCGTCAAGGTTCATACTGAAAATTTGTGTAGCTAGCTAGGAACCCCCACTGTGTTCCCCTGGTAATATGGCCTCCTCATCGACGACAAATACTTCTGATGGCGCAAAGTCATCATCCTGTCCGAGGGGCCACTGGCGGCCAGGAGAGGATCAGAAGCTGAAGGAGCTCGTCGACAAGTATGGGCCGCAGAATTGGAACTCTATTGCTGAGAAGCTTGAGGGGAGATCAGGTTAGTGCAAGTTCGTTGATTGTCTAATTCCTTCATTGGATTTCGTATTTGTGTCCGAGATCATTTGCATACTTTAATACAGGCATGGATCAAGATGAACATAGAAATGATTATCTACTGTCTATCTCCATGATTTTTCATGTTTTTGGGGCATGAAAATTTCATGATTCCGATGTTTTAGTTTGTCGCAAAAAGATCTGGTATCATGCATGCGTGTGTTAGTTGGGGAAAAATTATGTTCAGATGCATACTTTAACCTAAACACATCAAATAATCCTGCATCCGATTGAGTTGGGCAAAATTCTTGTATGAGCAAGGTTGATGCACAGAGAAACACAAGGTCCCATTTGTGATTTAGCTTTCCCTCCCTTATTCATAGGATTTCGGGAAAAAAACAATAGATGGTGTTTGATATAAAAAATCAAGAGTATGTTTAATGGTAAAATAATGATCTTGTTGAATTGGGTATAATTTATGTGAAGACCGAGATCTCTAGTCTTAGGAGTTCTGAGAATCTTTTATGAATTGGAAAAACATTTTAGCCTGGCCGGCCTCCAAATCTATTTTTCATTGAACTGCTTTTGTCCCTCAATAATTCCTTGGATTAATTAATTAGGTTGTTCATAATTAATTGGAACATATTTTGTATACATGGTTCATGCAATACACACCGAAAATTAAGGTCATGAATAATATGGGTATATACCATATATTTGTTTTTGCTGAACCACGATATAAGCACACATGTTTTTCCATTAAGTAAAGCCAGGGAAAGATACACTATTCATTTTTCTGCATAACTAAACAATGAATTCAACATGCAAGCGCCGTTGGCTCATCTAACCCATCCACGGGTTCCTGTGTCAAGAGTTGATCACCTACACACCCACTGGGAAATGTTCAGTCACCTCTCCCATGCCATGCTTGCAGCTTAATTTCTGATCTGCAAGCAGGACCCTTTCTGTGCCCTCTCTCTTTTAATCCTCTCATTCTAAAGTAACAATCGGTTTCTTTCTGGTACACGTATATAGGTAGATTAAAACATCAAGTGATATACTTTCCATACTAATTTTTGTGCTGTAACAATTGTGTGAATCCAGGCAAGAGCTGCCGTCTCCGGTGGTTCAACCAGCTGGACCCCCGCATCAACAAGCGGCCGTTCACGGAGGAGGAGGAGGAGCGGCTGCTCGCGGCCCACCGCGCCCACGGCAACAAGGCCGTCAAGAACCACTGGCACGTCGTCATGGCGCGACGCAGCCGCGAGCGATCCAGGATGCTCGCCAGGGCCAATTCTTCCTCCTCGCCGTTCCTCGGCGCCGGAGCGCCGCCGCCGGCGAGCTCTTCGCTCTTCTTCGGCTTCTCCACCGGCAGGACAAGCAACTCCGGCCGCCTGTTCAACTCGTCGCCGGCGGCTGCTGCTCCCCGCACTTCTTTCTTCAGGAGCTATGGCGCCACCACTACTAGTGGCTTTGATGCCGGCAGGTACAGCTACGCCGGCGGCAAGCAGCAGCCCGCGGTCCGAGGGAAGCACTAGTGGGCCACCATGGCCTACTTCATGGCGGCAATGACATTATTAGCAAGAGGGAAGAGTACCACGGCGACGCCGGCGGTGACACCCCGACGACGAGGAAGGACGTGCCGTTCTTCGACTTCCTGGGCGTCGGCGTGTCCTCGTAAGCCGCGCACGGCTTAGAACAGTTATTGATCAAGCAAAATGCATTGGTCGGTGTTCTGTTCATTAGGGCATGCATGATTAAGTTGCATGCAGTAGTTCAGGATAATAAGCATGCTGTTGAGTAGGTTCAACCTCTTAGAGAGCTTTCTGATAATCATGTTGATCGGTCGAGCAAATAAGGTTTGTGATACATGGTTAACTATCTAGTTAGTTATAAGTGCTGTTTACCTGGTTATACACTAAACTGAGAGAGTTCCTTCTGTTGTCACTCCTTTTGTAATGAGGGGGTTAACTGGTCCAAGGTAATTTCCTTGAAGTTCTTGCAAAATGCATAGCCTCTAGCAACTGACGTCAGATTATATATGTATTTTTTTTGGAAACAGATTATGTAAGTTTATGATAAGCAAGTGCAAGTTAAAATAGTGGACTAGTTCATAGTTTATCAAAATGTCTTCATGGATGAACGAATAAGATTGATGCTATGCTCAAATTTAATTTTTTTTTGTTTCGGCTGTACAAAGTAACTTATAAGTCAACCACCTCATACTATAAAATTAACTGTTGAGACAAGGGTGATAACTCAATTTCTCAATAACTCATATTTCAAAAATGCTTCAAGACATAATTGTGCGTTAGCTTCGTATAACTGGAACCAAACACGGTGCTTCGTGCAGTTAATAGCATGCCGTACGATGACTTACCTGTTACGCATTTGCAGTCGAGTCGATTAGTTTTACTATGAACACAGCAAGCCCCAATACTTTTGATCCAAATTTCAACCTCGGGTACGCCTTATCCTTAGCTGTCTCCTGTTTTCTTCCACGTACCTATTCGAGTAAAATTACAACTGACCAAACATTTGTGCTGAGTGCTACAAATCTGATGGAAGGAGTATTACATCTGCTGTCTTCAATTCTTTGACAATTATATCCAGGTTGTTGCAACTTTTCGCATTTTTAACAGATACAGCAACTGCATGTCTTTTGTTTCTGCAAGCAAAGGGAAAGCTAGATTAGGCAGCAAAACTGGCTATTTTATTTGTAGCTAGACAGTGTGTCTAAGCATGTCGGTTAAAACATAGGTCATCAGATGTTGCTACCATCATATATATGTTTATAAACACGTCTCCAAATGAACAGGCATGCACAAGAGTTGGTGAAATTTGTCATGCTCGAAAGGCTAAGTTGGAGAGTAAAATAGCCTGCAGGTTGCATGATGCTAATCTGTCTATCTGCTAGCCTAACTAATCGTGCTTTGTTATGTAATAATAAGACTTGAGCGCTTTACATTTCCATAAACCGCTAAAGTGGCATGCACAAGCAATAGCGATAACCCAATTAAAACATCTGTACATTGTTCCTTTAAAGTGAGGCACAATGAAATAGCGATGAGTCCAATTAAATTTTCCGAGTCCAACAAGCACCCATGAGGATTTCTAACTCCAATGGACCCATTGACTCCATACGACTCCAATTAAAGTTTCCTAGTGGACGTGACCATAGCAATTTTTGCTGCATTTCCTTACCTCATCACAGATGGATCTTAAACAAATCGGCATTTTCGCTGCCTCAAGCTATATGGAATCGACTGTTTAGAAATATCACAGATATTTAAATTGTTTCATTTGAAGTTGGGTAATGTATCAATTTTTCAAAAGTTAAAATAAAATAAAAAATACAGTGTAACATCCCTAGCTTATAGTTCTTTTTTCAGAATCGTCAGATGGATATATCATTTCTCTCGGGCAAATTAGTGGCCATAATTATCTACTGCTGGGTGCTGCTCTGTCCAACGAGCGAGATGTAATACCGCGAGAAATAATGCATCAATGTTCTGAAGGAGGTTGACAGAAGGCCTTGAGGCTCCAGTGCTAATTAACATGGAAGACCATGTTGATGTAAAACATCCTGAAGACGAGCACTTAGGTGCTGATGCCATTGTAAAACTGAGTGATAGTTTTGTTTTTCTTTCTTGCCTGGATGTCCGGGTATTCTCTTGTTTAACTCTTCCTCTTATGCATTATCTTTACTTTTTACATGGGGGACACATTTCATGTTACATTGCTCTCTTCTTTGTTCCCCTTCTAACCTCAATGGTCATATATCACTTTTCTTCCTCTCACTCTTTTCTCTCCGTCATGAACAGAATGCCGCTACACGGCTAACAATGGGTACAATAATGAAGAGGTGGTACAGCACCACACGGTGGAGCCATGTGGAAGTCAGGGAGAAAAGATGGTTTCGGATGCATAGAAACTCTACCCAGTGACGAAGCTTGACCAAGTAGGGGAGACCGGGGGGGGGGGGGGGGGG
>LAPY01002370.1:24592-38314 GCA_000970635.1 Eragrostis tef
GGGGAGGGGGGGGGGGGGGGGTCGCAAAGATTAAAGGGAATTCAGAAAATGCAAGTGCTCAACGATAACATGAATATATTTTGATGAAAATTGGACAAACTGAGCTATATTAGATATCTTATTATGGGGTGTAATCTGCAGGAATCGAATATCAAACTCTGCGTATGTGTTCATATATACGATTTCTAATCAGCTCTGATTCTTGTTACTCATCAAACTCCGCAATTCGACGTTCATGGTATTCAAACTAGAAAATACACGCTCAACTCTAGCTATCGAAACCCGAAGTGTTGCAGGGGAGGGGGTGCATGGCGGCCCACTTTAGAGTATGATCCTTCAGTGAAACTACCGAAAGTAAATTTCTCCTAGTTTATTTATGGTCAGTTCTCTACCAGACAAAGCATTCAATCCGAAATTTTCAACCCGCTTGATTAGAATTTCTTTCCTAGTTTAGCTTTCGCTTTTTGGTGTCATAGCCACACTAATACACGGCATAGGGCAATCTCTAATACTGTTTCATGGTATGAAATAAAAATTTAACGCTGTTACACACACACAAGCATTCGCATATATACACGGCATGGTCTTTCAACTCCATTTTACTAAATTTGTCATCAATCGTACTCTCATTCAGTCAACTGCAATTTACGCGTAAAAGTAAGAAATATATAGGGGTCCTCTATGAAGCACACCCTCAGACATTCCTTGAATAAAACAGTAACACATTCGCAACTTTCCCCGAGGCCTCCCATCACATTGCTACACTCCAGCTTTAGCACATTTCTTATCGTCTATGGAGGTGGAGACAGTAGTCCTGATCGTCGGTGCTGGACCAGCGGACCTTGCGACGGCAGCATGCCTCACCCGACTCTCCATCCCTCATGTCATCGTTGAGCGTGAGGATTGTAGTGCGTCTCTTTGGCGCACTCGCGCCTACGACCGCCTCAAGCTTCACCTTTCGAAGGAGTTTTGCGAGTTGCCTCACATGGCATACCCTTCCGATGCTCCTACCTACATCCCAAAAGATCAGTTCGTGAAATACTTGGATGAGTACATTGAACGTTTTGACATCAAACCGAATTATCGTACTAGTATTGAGTCATGCAAATATGATGAAGGAAGAAAGTGTTGGTTTGGTGTGGCGTCTGACCTGGCAACATCCACGGTGGTCAAGTACAAGTTTAGGTTTCTTGTTGTGGCAAGTGGTGAGAACAGTGCAGAGAACATTCCTGTAATCCCTGGGCTGGATAGCTTCCCTGGAGAGGTCATTCACTCAGCAAGGTACAAATCAGGCACAACCTACTCCGGGAAGAATGTGCTAGTGGTCGGCTGCGGCAACTCTGGGATGGAAATTGCATATGACCTTGCAAACCATGGCGCCAATGCATCCATCATTGTTCGTAGCCCGGTATGTACACTATTCTGTCTGTATTAATTGGGTATACACAACTTTATCTTAAATGTTATTATATATTTCATATTATTTTAAATTCATAAAAGTTCATAATGAATTCAGCTTGAATTTTCATAAATCGTCCAATAATTTTTTGCTTTAAACAGGCGGAAGGTTATGGAAACTGTTAAGATATCCTTATATTGAACTATTGTGAAATATATGACACGTATTGTTCTTGCAGTTACATGTCATGACAAAGGAAATAATGCGATTGGGGATGACATTAGTGAAGTACATGCCGGTGAACGTGGTGGATGCTCTTCTTGTCATGATGTCAAATGTTGTATTCGGTGATCTATCAAGGCATGGTATTGTGCGACCAAAATTTGGTCCCCTATTCCTGAAGTCAAAAACTGGTCGATCTGCAGTGATTGATGTTGGGACCACACGATTAATCAGAGAAGGAACGATCAAAGTGAGAACATTTCCTTGTACGTAGGACATAGCTATAACATACAATAAGATTTTCCTCATGTTTCAAATTAATTTGATTCTTGTCTACAGGTGTTTGGAAATATTTCCAAAATCAAGGGTCATATTGTTGAATTTGAAGGTTCAAAGAACAGAAAATTTGATGCTATCGTATTTGCAACTGGATATAGAAGCACTGCAAATATATGGCTGAAGGTAGTAACGTCAATGAAATTATTTTTTCAAAGGAAAACATCAATTTGATTAAATTGATTCTAACATTTATCTTTTGGTTTGCGAACGCCAATTATTTTTCAAAGGAAAACATCAATTTGATTAAATTGATACGGTGATTGTCTGTAGGCTTCTAACATTTATCTTTTGGTATGCGAGCGCAGAATGGTGAAAGTTTGTTGAATGACGATGGATTGCCTAAAAATAGGTTCCCAAATCACTGGAAAGGTGCAAATAGTCTCTATTGTGCTGGTTTGGCGAAGATGGGACTGGCCGGTATTGCCATGGATGCCAAGAAAATTGCCAATGACATCTTCTCTTCCATAGGCTCGAGATGAATCATGCCTCAGCTTTAGTTTACTAGGCTGCAACGCTTCATAATCGTATTTGTCTAGTGCACGATGAAATGGTTTTGTATACTTTGTAACTATAACTATTGTTTTTCTTAGACTTGTTACAACATGTCTAGTTTAACACTTGTACAAATTCATTATCCCTTAATAACTTGAGAAGTCATCCAACTTTCATAATAGGACAGTTGTCGCTCACTTTAGGAAATGTTCTTACACATTCCTTTTGGCACCTAGCTTAAAAAAGTATTCTTACATGTTCATTTTCGTTGGAGGGAGACTTGATATATCTGAGTTGAACAATTATCTACACTTGCTTCTGAGCCACCGCTGACCACTATCCCTATAAGCCCTCGCTCTACACCCATTTTAGGGCAAGACCAATGAATAGAGACTACTTCGGTTTTTTCTTGAAAATAATGTTAATTTAATGAAAAAAAAATGTGAAACAGGGATACTAAACAAAAATGAAGTTGGCTTTTTTCCTACAACAATTTAAATGCTTTTTCTTAACCAACCAGCACAAGATAGTGTCACATTCATTAGTTAATGAAAAAAATTCATAGCTGGGAACCTTGGGTGGCTTTCAGCATACTGCGGTTATTAACCTTTGTATATTCATGAGTCAACGACAGTAGTTACCATGAGGAGAAAAACAAGCATACGTCTCACAGACAGAATTTTGTTTGTCTCAACCGTTAGCATAGTTTTCCTTGCCAAAGACAGAATTTTTTTGCAGCTTTACTCACAGAAAAGAACTTTATATTGTATCCCTCAATGAATCAGAAAACCAAAAGCATCTGGACCTGTGGAAGTAACAGTCATACATATCTAAAGCCCTTATTGTTGTTAACCCAGAAACTGTACCATATACTAGCATAGCTTTCCCATTCCGAAAGTAGAGCTTAGTTCAGAAGCATGGATGAACCATAATACACCTATCACAAATAAACCCTCTACTTCAGAAAAACATGCATGCTTGATACTAGAAAGGGACAGATGATAAAAGCTGGATTTTCTAGTTCATCTGTTCCCATCTTGGCTACGTCCTTCATCGTGAGTTTTAGATTCTTGATTGTGACATCTGACTGTTCATTTGTCTTGACTGCACAATCCAGCCACAAGAGGTGGCACACCGTTGGACAAAAACTGATACATTTCGCTGTATCAAACATCGGCAAAAGAACAAATTTGAATGTCGAAACGTATGCCAATCAGTAAACAGGGAAACATGACTGCTGCTGCCTTGCCACTGCACGGGGGCCAAACAGCCGTTATGCCACTGCACATTTCTGTTTTGCTCGGGCACAAATGTATAAACCACTGAGAACCAGTATATTTTATATCTCATAAAATATACACAGTCAATAGTCCAGGAGTACTTGCCTCATGCACACGTTCAATCTGCAATAAACACAAAGACTGAGAAAAGGCAAAGTTACCGCTAGATCTAATTAGCTTCAGACACCAACAGCAACATTAGTTCTCCTGGACAATAAAAAGGCCAATAAAAATGAACAAGCTCATATGGTATGGGCACTGTACATTGATGGTAATTTACAGATACAGCATGGGACATAATCATCTACTCCGGTGCTAGTGGGATACCACAGGATACCTAGACAGAACAATTGCCCCGGGGTGATCCCCAGCTCCAATATATGCTTATAATTTACACTTCTTTGCTTCAAGTAGCTCCGTCCACTCCTACAATCTGTCCAAGCTACGTCAATCCTGTCTGTACACAAAAGCAGCTTGGATTCCAAATTCCAATACACAGAATAGCTTCACCAGTCAACCTCCTAATAGGAAGCACTAACTAGATAATTGCCGATGACTATACACTTCTCAACTCTGTCAGTGGGGGGAATCACATGCAAGCACAATATGCAGGCACTGCTCTGTTAAGCACACTTAGCTGCACATGACACACTGCAAGAAACCAGCAGCGCTCAATACCTGGTTCATTCCTTGAATTCAAATGGGGTCCCAACCTAGGTCAGCCCCAAACTGACCAGTGCAGTGCCGATGTTGCGTTTTACTGGGAAGGATCAAACCATGGGTACGGTGACCATCATAAAATCCCATTCAATACTCTCTGGTAATAATCATACTGTCGAGTGCGCCAAGCATCCATACTGCTACTGATCAATGAGAGCACCAGGGATACACATTGCTGCAACCATCCAAAAACTAGAATTAGCAATCTGGAAATAGTGACTACAGAAAAAATATTGGTCAGCTAACCTCTTCAGTGAGACTCAAGTGGAATCTCTTCCTCAAGTTTTGTATAGTGCGAAGGCCACCTTTAAAGCATGGGAAGCCAGAATCCTGGTAAAGAAATGCATGTCACTTATAAAAATCAAATTTGTGTCAGAAATGCAACAAGCTATTTGAAAAGCTGGTGAAATGGTGAAAAGCAGCTTCTGATTATTCCTGCTTTCTAATTTGTTCTTAGAATCTGCTTAACTAATAAGCTGCGGCAGAATCCCTGCTTATATATCTGAGAAATAAGCTATGCCAGACAGGACCCAAGACAAGACGATTACGGGGACAGATTAGGGATTGTTTGGGTGTTATAGGCTCTAAAAGCTGCAGTATATAAGGGCCCAAAAATTTCTTAACTCATTAATAACTTTAACATGCCAATGTTGAGACATTTTTCATCTTGAATAGATTTTAAAATTACTTGATCATATGTGTCAATTAAATAGTTCAAGCTTTGGAGATATTAAAACAGGGGAAGTCCGACTTAAAAGTGCAGTCAACAGGATGCCAAGGGACTCCAATTTGCTCAATTATATTTAACATATTCTGAGGCCTCTAAACCTAAAGTGTGCCTCACTGTTTTAATACTAATATTCTTTTGTTATTTCAGGAACAATGGTATAGCCTATAAAAGCTCAAATAATATAAGGAACTGACTGTTCACAGTTACACCATAGGACTTGATGATTGTCTGAACACTAGAGCATTGAAACAACCATTGTGCAGCTCAAAAAAAAAAAGGAACAACCATTGTGCTAAAAGCAAATAATGTATTCACACACACATGATCCAAAAGGCTGATTCTCATCATTGCCATGCCTAAACTTATTCACATCAGAGACTTCTAGGCAGCTGTTTGGTTGACAGCAATAACTGTGGCGAGTTACACTACTAACACCCAAGCCTACACACCACTATGTTTTTTTACTAACTTTGCCACACGCGTGGCTAAGAATTTGCTGGCCACATTTTTTTTGTGGCAAGCCACATTTGACTAAGGTTAGTTGTTGCAGATCACAATAGTATTAGAGTGGATCATTAGAATTAGTGGATTACGAGGAAAGAAAGCTAATTTGGATGAAAACAAAAGTGGACTTCTTATTGGATGAAAGTTGGGAAAGAACATTGGTCGGTATAAAGAGATGACTATAAGGATCTACCGTGACAATTCTATGCTGATATACACAATAAATTGTTGAAACTAGTTCAGGCTTCCATTGGTTAACCATAATTGTGTGTCATACGAAGGTGATAATATTGATAAAGAATGTCACCTGCAACATTTCTACAAGGAGTATAATACGCTCTGCATGCTTTCGACAAGTCAGGAATCCTTGAATGCATAGCACCTGAAGAAACACAAGTTAAAAATATACAGCCAATATAAATTACAGAAGCCTCAGCAACCAATATAGTTTCTTACTCAAATACCTTGAAGTAGTCAAAGAACTCGCTGGGAGTCCCCTCTGCATCAGAATCCATTACCTACAATGTTCCAACCACAAAATTTAAATGTCATCAAACTTCAGCAAGACTTATAATGGAAAAGTTCTATTGATAGGCTGGTGTCTTACTTCAAGGAGCTCCCTTGTCAGCTTAAATGGTGCACTCTCAAAATTCACCCCTCCAGGCGAGTTGGATAACATGAAACCAAAATCAATATGAATAATATGGCCTTCCTCATCTATAAGCAGATTTCCATTGTGGCGATCTTTGACCTATGAATTTAAAGAAGGCACCAGCCAATGTGTTTAGCACACCATCTAGAATAAAATGAAAACTGGAAGAACAAAATCTTGCGATTTAATGTCTTTCTGTCATTTTACAATCGGCACCAGCCAATGTGTTTAGCTCACCACTTGAATTAAATGGAAACTACAAGGATTTGCCTATGATTTATTCTTTGTGCATAATATGGGGAAAAGTGGTTATCAGCAAAGTGCCTTCTGCTGAAGAAATGCAAAAAGGCAGAATTGCAATCTTATTTTCTAAATATGAGACAAAGGTAGTCCAATGACAGTTGTCCTATGGCTGCTTATTTACAGGAAATCAGTTTTTTGATATATGATTATCCAAGTGCTAATCTAAAAACTGTCTCCCGAAAGTGTCACAGTAAAGATATAACTGCAGTAGGTGAACAACAAATATATAGCTACTCCCTTTGTTTTTATTTATATGACGCAGATGACTTTTTTCGTTACTTTGACCATTCGTCTTATCTATAAATATTTCTGCAAACAGCTAAATATATAGGTTAATCTTAAAGTGCTTTTGATGATAGATCTAATGATATCAATTTCACGTTAAGTAACTAATTATATAATTATATATTGTTGGTCAAAGTTAAACAAAAAAGTCAACTGCGTCGTATAAATAAAAACGGAGGGAGTATTTTTTTATCGGAAATGATATATAAAGCTAATTTTAAAACAGGAAAAAAAAGACCGGGTAAAACACTTCATGTATAACAAACGTTTTTCAGTACCATGACTAATATCCACACTAATAAAAATTGTTCGTAGGATCTATGTAATGCTACAGAGCAATGGTTGACAAACACAGACGTAGATGAAGTATATAATATTTCCTCTACAGTATGCAACCGACTATAAATGAGGTATTCCATTTTGCTACCTGGAGTAGGTAGCATAGGATCGAATATCCAGCCATGCTTTCCACAAAGTTTCTCTGTGAAAAACAGAAAATATTACAGCACATTAAGAGAGTAGAAAATGTACATGTCAAAGTTTCAACCCATTGCTTTTCAAATATCTCGAAAAATACGACGAGGAATTCAGCTTATCACTGCCAACTGACAATTACAAGTACTGAATTTAAATTTTATTTTTGAAGTTAATCGCATTCTTCGCCAAGACATCCAGTGCTCTAATGTCCAAAGAGAATATATGCCACGATTCACTTTGCATGTTGATAATAGCTACTGCAAATGCATGGCAAGCAGCATGTTGATAATAGCTACTGCAAATGCAGCAAATGCATGGCAAGCATAAAAATTAACCTGCAAATAATTTGAACAGAAAAAGTAGTACCTCACCTGTGCAAGTTTGAAATTTTGAGAATTTTCTTCATACTTAGCTACATAGTAATCTCGAAGACTAATGATATTGGGAAACCTACTTTTGATGGAGTGAATTGATGCCTGCAGTAAAATGTAAAAAGCATGGTAAAATAAGTACTAGTGAAATGCTGAAATCCAAAAAGCATCAACCTATTTTGTGGAGATAAGTACCGTATCAGGAATGGTCTCAATTAGTGCGGTATAAGCAGAAGTGACAATAACTTCGTAAGGCCGCAGCCAAAGTGGTAAACCAGCTTCCTGATATATGTCTGACATCAAATAGAGGTATTGAAAGAACAGACGTCAGCACATTTAACACAAATGGAAAAATAAAATTCAATCAATAAATAGCAAAGTTTTCTCAGTGACATGATTTCAATAAAAATAAAGTGGTGTAGTACTACAGTTTGTTCAGTATACCATTGTAGTGCATAGGCAACATAATATAACTCAGCAAAACCAAATAATGTTATGGGACTAGTGTTATTTCTGTCCAAGAAACTGCTGCAATTCTTTTATGCAGGAGGCATCCACTTGTCCAGCCATTCTGCTTTCCAGAGGCCAAGAATTTCCCTTATATACTTGCATCGGTACGCATTCAGATTGAGATTTACAGAAATAGATATCTATAATAGTTAAAAGTATACAGATGTAGACACGCTACAATAGTAAAATGTTTAAGGACTGAGATATCTGATTGCAAAACCTAACAAACTAGAGTGACATTACAAGGATAACGAGAAAAGTCGATCCAGCATGTCGGAAAACTGCATACTTTCTATTGCATCTGATGGAAATAGGCATAATGAAATAATGATTGATAAATAGTTTTCACCATAAAAGTGTGCAACAAGCTGAACAGCCAAGTGTTCCTGACGGCAGTCGTCACCACTCTTGACAATAATCTACAAAAGGAGATATTTTATAAGCATTGAGTTTACAAAGCATTACAGAACAAACAAAACATCAGACAGCACAAAAAACGCGACTCAAACATGAATGCATCCCGAATGTTACATTCGAGTTTACATAGAAAAAGGACCATCCAATTCAACTATTGGAATTAAGGAAACGAGATTAAGCTTCCCTTGTTTCCAAGAAAATTAATAAGAATCTTACATAGCCAAAACAGCATAAGCTAAATCCTCCAAAGTTTTTTTCTCAAACACTAAACCCTAAATCCTCCAGAGTAACACCTAATTACGAAACTTGATATCACAAACCAACCATTAGTCAGTTAAATCAAAATGATTTGGACAATGTAAGAAGTTACTACACAACAATACAACATTAGTAAACTTAACTTCAAATTAGGTATGCCTTACAAAATCAAAGAAACTAAGGTTATTAAATGTGTGGAATCAGTTACACCTAACGAGGCTTAATGGTAAACTTATGTGAGGTACATGACAAATCAAGACTGTTTTTGGGAAGTGAGAACCAGCGAGACGATCCATGAGATCCTAATTGGTTATCCAAGCCCCAAATAAACGCACATAGAGAAAAAGTCTCCATCCTACCAATGTCCAGGCACAGAAAGAAGGGTGAATCTAGCGATGATTTTGACTTACTGAACGTAAATCCCAGCCAGGTGATTTTCCATGAACTGATGACCGGCGTATTCTCTCCTTCTTGTCAGCCCAAAGCTCACCAGCCAAAGCATCAGTTGGTTTAGGATCCCCATTGTCAGTTCCCTATGGGAGGATTTGAGTTACTAACTTAGAGAAGAGAACAAAATAAATCAGAATATACACTACTTACCTTAGGATCTAATTTTTGTGTGCTCTGTCCAACTCCTTTCAACGGAAGACCAGGCGGTGCTTCTCCTTTAAGTGCTGCAGCCTAGTCAATGGAAGTAATTCAACGAACATTAGCGCAAATCTATCCAAACTGTCAGATGTTATTGCAGCTCAGCAACCTCATATACAATCAAAACTACATGTTTTTTTACCACATTTACCTAAATATCTATACCCAAAAACAATAACTGATGAAAAGGGGGATTGTCGCGATGCAATGACAGGAAAAAATAATATAATAGGAAAGAAACAAATCTAGCCATTTGAAAAATTATGCATGAATCGAAAATGAATATAAGGCAGCCTCACCTTGACTTCCTCAATTGCAATTGTACTAGGGACACGTCGATGGTCCTTCTTCCGTGTTGGCTCATTGTCATCTACATCGTCCATGCTAACTCCAGGAACTGCAGATAAAGTAACCTTCACCCATTCAATAGGCTGATCACCAATTGCCAGGGAATCTTCTGGAGGATCATGAGAATCTGTTGTAGCATGTCGCAGCCTACGGCCCGTGTCAGATATTGCAAGGCTCCTTGAACGACCAAGTTTCTCGATCGAGAAACTAACAGTTACAAATTTTACTTTAGCCTCCCAGAGCTGAGCCATTGCTTGGTCAATAACCTGAGAGGTAGACCTTAGCATTCTGTCCGTTTCATAATTTTGTGCTTCATGCCGACTCCACAAAGGATATGCCCATGGAGGTGGTTTTGGTAACTGGACATCTCCATTAGCCAATGGTATGCCACCTTTTGACAATTTGTGAACATCTGATGCTCCTTTAGAATGACTGGAGAGAAAATAACAGATATCACTAGAATGCCAACAGCAAATGATGTGAGAAACACCACCTATTCAGACACAAAATTCTAGTAACAAATAAGAAGCCTTGGGAAGGCTGCCTGGCCCAGGCAAGTGCATTGCACCGCAGGCAGACGAAATCCAACGCCCAGGGGAGCGCTGCCTGCCAGGCAGGATTTTGAGGACGCAAACCAAAGAAGCCCATATATACACATAAGCATACAAAAAAAAAAAGAAGCCTAAAGTAAACATGCAATCCATTAACTCTCATAAAAAGTGCACAAATCTGCATACCTTGGTGCTTCTGCTTTTAAAACTTCAAGACATATAAGAAATGGAGCTTTCTCCCTAGAATTCAGAAGAACAGACTCGTCTTCAGGTATATGAACCACTCGATATATGCCCTTTCCCATTGGAAAGCATACTCCTATCATAGACAAAAACAGAAAAAATCAGGAGGGCAGAGGAAATGTGGTGTGCTTCCAAAAATGCAATTAAATGGCACGGCAGAGACTTTTCAAGAACACAAGACATTAGCCAAATGTAAAATGTTGCAGCAGAATGCTGGGTATTAAATAATATCATGACCAGGTAAGTGTTCCTAACTTCAACATGCCAACCGAAACTACTAAGGATCATAAATGGTGAGAACAACTGAAGCATCAAAAGTCAGAATGCCTGTGAATGATTTTTAAGTAGATTTTCAGTATTGCCCATCCAATTGGACAGCCACAACTATACAAACATTAAATCAATATGCAAGATCTTAACTTTTATGCAATTAATAGCAATTGGACTTGCAGATAAAGAAAGTTGATATAGAACTCAAACGGAAATAAAAAAACATAAAAAAGCAAGGCATGGATCATATAGGTACATCTAGTAGCTTACAATGGAACATGCCAATGTAACCTTTCCAACTGTGAAACACGAAAAAATGGATACTGAAAGGCTTAGGGCAGGTGTATATCGTACAGAACAAATGTAAAAACTCATGAAACATGAATAACAGTAATATGCACCATATCCTGAAAAGATCGCGAAAATCACCTCCATTTTTTTCAGCCAAAGCAATTTGGGAATTGATTTCCGTAAGAGACTGCCATATAAAAAAAGAACATCAGACAAGATAGAATTGAGTAGCAGGGGGAATTGGCAGAGAGCCATGAAATGAATAACCATGTAGCTGCAAGAAAAT
This sequence comes from Eragrostis tef, assembly GCA_000970635.1. NCBI lineage: Eukaryota > Viridiplantae > Streptophyta > Magnoliopsida > Poales > Poaceae > Eragrostis > Eragrostis tef. Next base: position 36,189 of record LAPY01002370.1, read on the forward strand.
GTGTTTCACCTACCTCACGGAGCGCAATCTTACGATCTTCAACGGGAAATATGTCTACTAGGCCATAAGATGTATCACATAAAGATTGAACAAGCTCCAATGAAGCAAAGTAAGAGCCTTTTCGAAGCTCTGCTATCGCATTGTTTGGTAAAGGTGGTTTTCCATTTTGCTTCTCGTTGGTTCCTGTGCCACCAGGATGTTTCTGTAACCACCATGGAAAAAAGAATGAGTAGAAATGCAACAGAATGAACTGTAATGTGTAGATACTAGCATCATCAGCGTACAATATGATGACACTCAACAGCGTTTCAAGAAAATGAGCAGACGCTGTACGTTATAAGGCAGTGTTAGCACTAAGTAGGAGACATCATTGTTCCCGAACGAAAACATCCTCATGTGGTCCTAAGAAAAGACTGGTTGTACAATTAACAATTTCCAACACAGGAAAGGAAAATGATGATGAACATCTTTGTAATGAAATATGTGGCTACTTTACACTTTCTATAATAAGGATCATATTTGTAATGAACTACTACAACGCTACTTTTACATCTTTTTTTATTTTCCCTTTTTCCCATGACAGGAAAGGAAAATGATAAGGAGATCTTTGTAATGAACTACATGGCTACTTTTACACTTTTCATACTAACAATCATCTTTGTAACGAACTACATTGCTACTTTTACATCTTTTTTAACTTTCCTTTTTTTTATTTGTGCAGCTCCTATCCCCACACGCTTCATTAAATGCTTTGTTGTTGGGAAAATTTTTCAACACGGTAATTCACTATCGCAAGCACTACATTTTGCACATTAAAGATGATATAAACAATGTCTTTAGCAGACCATCAAATGCCATAACGATATAACACGAACATTGGAGTTGCCAAACTGATTATTGCCTATGAAAAAAGCAGCGATTACCCAATATGATGTATCATACTGATATAACACAAACATTGGAGTTATCAAACAGAAGAAAATAAGTGTTAAGTGCAGGTCACTTACATCTTTCATTAATTTTGTGCCAAAAAGCTCAGAATCTTCTCTGTCACGAAATAGCCTCCTAAAAAAGCTCTCTGATCCTGGGCTCCCCTCTGAAAGATTGTTAGGTTGACTACTTTCTATATGGCCACCCTTAGCATCTTCTGGGTGCACTCTAAACAACCTACGAAACGATAAGAACTCTGAATTGTCCTCCTCTTCAATGCCACTAGTGCCCTTACCATCATCATCATTTCTATCAAACCCCTCATTCCTTCTCTCCTCATGTTTATCCTTGAATAATTTACGAAAGAAGTTCTCCTTATCACCTTCCTCACATTTATCGTCCTCATTCTTGTCATGAGCAGCACCCTTCTTTTCTTCATTTTTATCCTTGAAAAGCCTCCGGAAGAAATTGTCATCATCTGGATTCTTATGGCCTTTCTCCTCATCCTCTTTCTTGCTTGGTGTACTGACCTCCTTTTTCTCGTCGTTTTTCTCCTTGAAGAGTTGGCGGAAAAAACCATCTCTCTTGTCATCTTCTATGTTTGCAGCGGTCTTTTCCCTCTCATCGTGTTTATGATGCCCTCCATCTTTCCTCTCATCATTCTTATCTTTGAAAATCTTGCGAAAGAAACCTTCCTTATCATCATCCTCCAAACTTTTGCCAACTCTTTCCTCATCCCCCAGCCTTGCATGCGTACTGCTGTCTCTCCTGTCCTCATTCTTATCCTTGAATACCCTGCGGAAAAAGCCTTCCTTCTCGTCTTCCTCACCAGGCCTGTCCTCCTTGTCTCGGAAGAGCCTCTTCAATAGACCCTCTGAGCTTGGTGTCAACTCCATGTCCTCCTCCTTACTGTCCCTTAGCAATCTACGGAAGAAACCATCTTTTTCTCCTTCCTCCTCGTTCTCCTTATCCCTGCTATCCTTAAGCAACCTTTTGAAAAATCCTTCTCTGTCTCCATCCTCTTCCTCCTTGTCCCTGCTATCCCTCAGAAGCCTCTTAAAGAACCCATCTCGGTCCTGCTCATCATCCTTCTCACCAGACCGTCTGAAGAGCAGTGCATCACGCATCTTTGGCCCAATGCTAAGCCTCCTAAGCAGCTTGTTATCCTCCGATGAAGGTGTGACTGGCTGGTTCGC
>LAPY01002370.1:52094-65595 GCA_000970635.1 Eragrostis tef
GAGAAGTATACTGGAGAGACTACCCTAGAATGGAAAAACGTCAAGGAAGATGGCCGCATCCCACTCTGCAGGAGTCAGGAATTCTGCCTTGCCGGCGGCGCGCGCGACCGGCGGGAGATGGACTTTGCGTTTCGTTTCGTTTCGTTTCGAGCGATCTCAACTCACCGCGACATGGGGACGTCATGGAAGTCAGTATGGGCCATGGTTTAGCCTACTTCCACGACATTATTAAGGCCCAGTTTTCAGCCCATGCACCGAAATGAGACTTAAGTTTGTTACCCAGTTTTCAGCCCACGCGATCAAAGTTAGCTGGCCCTACTGAAAAATCACTCGATTCTAGCCTCTTAAGAAAATGCTTTCAGCCCATGAGATCAAAGTTAATGGACCGTGTCAGCCCGTACTTGATTAGGGAGTAATATTGTGAGCATTGTATTTGTGTACAATATCTGAAATGCTTTTGTACTCGGTATTGTGAGCATCATATTTGTGTACAATATCTGAAAAGCCCCTGCCTCAAATCAATTGATCCCATACTGCACAGGGTATTCAGTTGAGTATCTATTAGGAAAACCATTCAAGCTGTTCCTGAATAGCTTCCTTCAAAAGGATTTCCGCTTGCTCGGTGAATGTCTTGCTATATGCTATAAGATAATTTTTTTTTTTGGAATTGAGGTTTAGTATCTTTTATGTGTTTACTTAACTCATCTAGAAATTTCTTTACCCGTCCAATTTCTAACGAATCAAGATATCTTCTCGTTTCGGTATAAATAGTAGTTATCTGCTCTTCCACTGGACAAAAAATTGTACATATTATATGCTTGACAAAAATAAAAAACTACACATAGCAAGCCTAAAAATAATCACCCCACTCATTGAAAGGGAATTCTTCTTGCAAGTTAATGCCGAGGACACCATTACTCATTTTCAAAGCATGAAAGATAAAAAATTTGTCATGTAGTTTGTAAGCTATATTCTCATTTCATTGTTTTATATCCTCTACATCCAGATATTGCCACTTAAAATACATTTGTGATGCAGCTTGTCCTCAATTTTGGCTAGCATAATTTTTCCCGTGCTTAGAAATTAGTGAATATCCATACTTCGAATCCTGTCCCGCCACTGTCCAAAATGACAATCAACAGTCCCTCGCAAAACAACCTGCATAAAGAATTAACAATTTTTCTGTGTTAAAAATACGATCATCTCAAAGTCACCAAAATGGCCCAGCACAATGTCGCATGCCTCCCCAAAATAGGTCTCTGTTTTTTTTTCCCTCATTGAAGAGCCAATTCCCACAAAAGAAGTCGGTGGAAGGTATGGTATGGAATTTTTCGGCTGAAGGTCAGAAAGAGAAAGTATATTTATTTATGCAACACCCTGTTTTACGGGCTTCATACATTGTGAAGAAAAGTACTCGGCATTGGAAAGCATCACGTTCTGGCCATACACAAAAGAAGTCGGTGGAAGGTATGGTATGGAATTTTTCGGCTGAAGGTCAGAAAGAGAAAGTATATTTATTTATGTAACACCCTGCGTCCAATACCGCTTACCGCCCAGCCCCCACGTGTAAAAGGGTTAACCCGGAGGTGCTATGCTTGGAACCAACAAGGATTATATGCTGACCCTCACCCACCTAAACAACCAATGTGGGACTATTCCCACAACCACACCACTTCTGGCCCTCTTGGGCCGAAACCACAACTACTAGGCTACAAACGGGCTGGTGTGTTACAATTTATAACCCTGTAAGCTTTTTTATTATTATTTATAACCCTATAAGCTATTTGCCCTATCCTCGATATAATCTTAGCACGATGAAAATAGTTGAAGAGTTTTTTTTTTGGGAGGGGTTGGGGATAGAACTATTCTAAAACAGCAAGTTTAAGAAAAAAAATTTCACAAAACTACAGAGCGCCTGTACTGGTAACGTGGGCCCACTCGTCAGGTGAAGAGTGCAAGATCCTAAACGCTGCCGTTTTGTGACAAGTTAAACTGATGCAAAACCACCAGTGGTTCTGTGAAAGTTGTGTCTTAATAAGTTGTTTCGCGACAGTTTCATCAAAAGGACTTGTAGTTCAGCGAAGTTTGTTCTTTAGAAAAATGCAAAAAAAAGATATGCGCTTGATGGTTTTCGTTTCGTTGTATGCAGTGGTAGAAACGAGATATATAAAATTGACCTTCTTAGGTTCCGCTAAACGACGAACAGCCATGGCTCGCGCGGCTGCACGAGACACCAGCCATCGTCGGCACCGACGGATGCATGGCCACGTACTCTTACCGGACGCGCGTCTACTTCCCAAAGAGATCAATCTCACCGTTTCCGGCCGGCCTCCCTGACACGACCTGGCCGGCCTCCACTCCCCCAGTGCACCGCTCGGCTGTATCAATCAATTCGTAAGCTCGATCGGCCGGCTGCCGTGCGGCGTGCGCCAACAAGCGGCACCCACCCCAGACGACGCTGCGTCGTCCATGCACCGCGTGGGCGCCGTACGCGCGCGGTCGGTCGAGACAGCGGCGCTGGTCACATGCCGTGTCCATGTCCGCCATTAACGGCCGCTTATTCAGCTCCGATTCCATTCGATCGATTGTGACTAGCAGCAGCATCACGGTCACGTCCGCGTCCACGCGATATTATTGTGCTCCATCCACAGAGTCGCCGTCACGCGCGTCCTAAATTGTGCTCCCCCGCCTCCCTCTCCTCTCGGCGTTACGTAACGTGACCGATCGATGACGAACCGTTTGTATGTGCTGGTTTAGCGGTTCTTGCGACGAATCCTAAATTGGGCTAAATAGCGGCAGCGAAATGTAGGCCGGGCTTAACTTTGGCGGTCCAGTCTTAGGTCAGGCTATTAGTACTAGTACCACATTAATATAGCTTCGCTAGTGGCATTGATCAGCTGCCTGTCAATTGTCAAGCTCTGGGCATTTTGAGCATACAACGACGCACACAAATTGTCGTGACGGGCTTCACTTCCGCAAGACTTCTCTGGGCCTTTTTGTACGTTTGCAATACGGTGTGTGATTCATTTGCATTATAGTACTAACGAAACGTAGGTTCCGGATTAATCGTTCAATGTTTATTCGGTTCATAAATGGCCGCCCGGGCAGCTCTAGGACTCGCCGCCAAAATAAGCCTGCAGTTCTCTATGGGACACAGCTTTCAGTTTTGATCACCTCACAAATACTATGGGACACAGCTTTCAGTTAAGCTCGCTTCATGCGTAACCTGCAATCATTGCGCGCGCGGCAGAGAGAGAGAGAGAGAGAGAGAAACTGTTTTTGCATTGCCGCGCATTTCATTCTCAATGAAGATTTCAGTTCAATCTTCTACTCCATAACCGTGGCAGTCAGGGGCGCAGTTGCGATTGAGCACCAGAAAACATATTGCGGATCGCTGTTATCTAATTTGTTCGGGCGAAGGAGTACGCAACTTCGTGCTATATTCAGCTGGGAAATTTCTCTTTTTAAATGCAGATTTATAAAAACTGTAGTACCTTCCATCCATGAGAGTGAACAGTAGCAGCCTTTTATGGCTATGTGTTGAGTGTGCAAACCCATGCAGCTCCTGCCAGTACAAACCGAAACGACTGGCGCGAATCTTGGCGACAACACAACGCAACCGCTGATGAATTGAAACCCCGGATCTAGAAGCTGCAGAGAGCCCTGCATTCGGATGCAGAGCACATCGCTTTCTTCCCTCCCTCGCAGCAGTTAATCTTGCACTTGCCAAGGGACAATCCAATGAATGCTACGCTACTTTGTAGTTGCACGCCATTTAGAGCGTCCTAGTCGTCAATAAAAACAAGACCCAACTAACACACTAGTGCCAGCTCCCCTGCCAACCGCCCATAACTGGACATGGAAACAAGGGAAATGCTGCGAAATCTGCCGAATCCATTTCTGTAGAGGGAAAGGGGCACTGTATGCTGAGTTTGGTGCAGATCAGCTGCTCATTTTTCAGCTCAGGCCGCGTTGTTCAACAACCATTCATATCTTGGGTGAATGCAGCCATGCAGGTCTTGTTTACAGTTGTATGATGCAAATTAATTCCTCGCCAAAACAGTTTAGAAATTGAAAGTTCTTCGAAGAATACAGCTTGGCATTGATATGTTGTGACCGGAGAAGATTGGCAACTGTGCTCTGCTGTCAGAATAGATACAGTATGTTGACGTGGGGATCGATGGGAGTACTCGTATGATTGTACCATGAAAATACGCTTTGTGGCAGTACGACAATACAATAACTGCACAATAAAGTTCAGTGGCGAGAAGCGAGAAATCGGAAATGAGCTGTATAGGCAAACGTTGCTAAAAGATCACATCTTGAATAATGAAGGCAGAGGACAAACCGTCACACAGTATTTGACACCTCTTGCAATATCAACTCGACACATCTTTACAGTTTCACTACTCATCACAAGAACAAATGAATCCCAAAAACTCTGCAACAAAATAAACTACTACACATATATGCTGTGTATACAAACACAAAGACCAAACTTATCTTATACTACCCCCGTATATTCCCTCAGCGACGTAATTCTTCGCTTCTGAACCCTTTCACCAAAAAGAAAACGGCACAGATCCAAAGGCGACTGAATCTTTGTGTGCAGTTTTCATTTTGGCGAGCATCCACAGAAGCTACTACGTATAGTACTGAGTTTGTGCGTGCGTTTCCCCCAGTGAGATGATGCTGATGATGATGATGAGATCTACACAATGTGCTACTACTAGTACTCGGTGATCAATAAATCAACGAACAAGACGCCATGAAAGCGTCCAACCAAACCCACCGTAAGCTGCACGTCCAATCTTGCGCAATGAATGATCAATGGTATATCAGTTGAACTTGGAGCAGACCTTCCTGACCTCTCCTTTGGCGCCGGTGACGACGCCGATGCTGCCCATGCGCACCATGGCGTCGGCGAAGTCCTGCCTGAAGTAGGGCCCGAAGAAGTTGCTGAGCAGGCCGGAGTAGGAGTCGACGACGTCGACGGTGGCGGTGGCGTTGTAGAGCGCGGCGTCGGACCCGATCACGGCGAACCCATCGCGGATGTTGCGGAGGATGGACGCGTCGAACACGCCCTCGCTGCCGCGGTCCAGCGGCAGCCAGGTCCCCGGGGGCGCACCGCGACCGGAGCTCGGCGAGGAAGCCCGGCGGGATGGTGGGGTCGGCGCCGCGCCCGCCGCCCGGGAGCGGCGTGTTGTAGAGGCGGTCCTGGATGAAAAAGCACGCCGTGGTGCCCACCGTGTGGGCCGCCGAGAGGAGGACCAGGTCGCGGGAGCTGAGGCCGTTCGCGGCGAACTTGGACCGGAGCGCGTCGATGCCGTCTTTGACGTCCGGGAGCGCGTCGGCGTCGCGGATGTTGGAGACCTTGCCGTCACGCCGGCCCGTCGGCACGTCGAACGACGGCCCGCCCGTCTGCGTTCATGCCAGAGAGGTGCAGCATGTATGTTAGATGAAGATTGTTAGATGAAGATTGAGCTCATTCTGAAGTGTAACAACGTACGAATGCGACGGCGTCGCGGGCGGCGAGGACGACGATGTCGGCGCAGGAGACGACGCCGGGGCACTGCGCCTCCAGCTGGGCCTTGGCGCCGTCGATGACGTCCAGCCCGCGCAGGCCCTGGTGCTTGTTGTTGTCCACCTCCGCGTTGTTGTTGTTGCCGCCCTTGATCAGCACAGACCCGTCGCAGCCCTGACCAAATCAACAATCTCCATGACTGATGAGCTCATCAAACACTCTCGTGATCACTCCAACCGGCAAAAGTGGAGTTAGTTACATACCCGGACGAAGCAGTCGTGGAACTGGAGGCGAAGCAGCGCCGGGAGGATGGTGGGGTCGGAGGCGCCGGCCTGCCGGACGACGGAGGCGACGGTGGACTCGGCGCCGGGGCACGACCGGGAGTAGAACCCCACCTGGAGCTGCCCATGGGAGAGGCCTAGAACAAGTAGCAAGCAGGCCAAGGCCAGAGCAGCTGCCACGTTACTGCTACTACGCCTTCTTGCCATCTTCTTGTCTTGGGGAGAGAAGAAAGGTGGTAGGCAGGAGCTAGGCGGAGTGGAGGAAGGGCAAGTCCTGTGAGTAGTACTAGCGTTGCGTAGATGAGGCTTTATAGGCTCTGCTCCTTCGTTCGTTCGGTGCGGCGGTTGGCGCCAAACTTTTGTGGCACATGTGTGGGCAGTGTACAAGATTGACTTCACCGCAGGGTTGGTCCGGCCCCCGGACTCGTATGATGGATGGGGCACGAACTACTGAGCTTAATTAGCTGGCATGCATCTTTCTTCTTTTTCCCTGTAAGCAAAGTCTGTAAAAGAAGCTGTGAGTGAAGGTCTAGCCATAGATTATGCTTTTGATGAACTTATTGTTTAATCTCCGCCATTTGTTTGGTGTTGGCCGGCCTGAGTCCGCCATTTATACATTGATGGATGTAGAAGGCCGTCATTTGTTTGATGAAGTTCAACTTTCCTTCTGTCCTTCATCAATTCTTTTTTTTTCTGCATTGGAGTTCAAACTCGTCAGCTCACTCTAATTGGATACGACAATGAGTGCTGTGCCGTTCCAGAGCCGAAAGCAGGGCAAGTTCTCCCTCGGGACCGTGGTTAGGCGCTGCATGCATGTGCATCGCCAGAGTACTAGCGTGTCGTGCACGCTCTACAGTGCGTGGCTGGCTCATCCGGTGACCAGTGTGCACGATTTATGAGTCTCTTTGGACCGGTGGCTGTCACGGCAAAGAGAAGAGGGCGTGCCTGCATGCAGGAACAGATGTCATGCATGGTCCTAAACTGTGGTTGGCACAACGGGACACATGAGGCTGTCGGCGCAGAGCTCCTAACCAGCTGGGGAGCCCTTCAATTTTACGGCAGATATGAATGGTCACATGTGCATTTCTGTGAGTTCTGCATGCAGAACCTTGTGCTTTATTTCATCAGGAAATTAAGGAACGGGTGCGGCTACTCTACTCTGACCCAGTGTGGTTCCATGCTTTCTGCTGGGAAATTTTTTTGCAGTGAAATGGTCAAGTACGCTTCAGATGGTTTCTAAGGGTCAGGGCGAAGCAGAATTCAGCGACTCTTTTGATCCTTGTCCCCGTTCTTTGTTTTTTTTTTCCGTTTGTCATATCTCGTCAGCCTTTATGCGCTGCAATACGGAAAATTATGTGGTGCCTTTCCCATTATTACTTTCAATAGTATAGTGTTTATAGTGTGTGGCTGACCAGATCAAAATAGAAAAATATGTTTACACCGAACTGACTAGGTTTTTAGAGTTTCCGTTGTCTGTACCTGAAAAGACCAGAATTAATCAATTACTAATACTACTGACTAGATCCTCTTTGTACATTAAGGTCGGCTCACTCCAATTAAAGGCCGAAGTGTTGGGAGAAACGACTAGCTAGTAACAAAGTCCTGAAATAATCATTCTGAGCTCAAAAACAAGAAACATTTATGACCTTGAAAGTGAAAGCAGCATTTTTTTTTTGTTTTCCTTATCGCATTTCTAAGGAGAAAACCCAATATCCAAATTAATAGATGAAAAGGGGTCAACTGCATTTACTAAAGAGGGAAAATATGCGTCCATAAGACTGGTGAACCGATTACTAATATGGATTAGGCTGTGCTGATGGTGACCAGGCATCGACAGACACATCTTTATGGCGTAAAAGATTGCTATGCATTATACTGAACAATGTACGTCCTGAGCTTATACGTAGAAGTATATGAGCTTTTTGTTGAAGGAACTAACTAATTATGTGCACAATTGATGACTCTGCGTGCCCGGGTGTCCAAATGTTAGGTTGCTAGCTAGTTCATGCGCTGTTCTCTCCCCTGTTTAACGACTCTGCTATCCTCTGCGATGCAGACTTCTTGAGTGAGAAATGACTTTTATCTTAACTCCTCTATGCAAAACTTATATATTCAATGAAATTGTTCACGCGGCTAATTCCTCTAAAACAATATGCTACCTCTTTTGTTTTAATATATTTGACAGCAAATGTACTTTATATTGAAGCAGATTTATTGTTCAAACATCATATATTTGAGAATGGAGGAAGTATGAGAAAACACAGTACGAGCCATGCATTTAGCATGAAAATCACTGTTACCCTGTAGCGAATGGTTGACGCCGTCGGATTACCTCGCGTTGTCTTCATCCAGCCGTGCGTTGGTGCTGATGTACCTGCGCCCCACCCACACTTTCGCGAGGCATCGATCCCTTCCCGAATCCTCCTCTTCTCCCTCGGTCGCTCCCCACCGACGCCGCCTCCATTCTCCGTGCGGCCGCGGCGGCGAAACCCCGGCGCAGATGGTCCCCGCGCTACTTCCTCCTCTAACTGCGGTACCTTAGGCAAGAAGACTTCCTTGCCTGCTCCTCTCCGCTCCCCCAACGACGCCACCGCCTCCGTGCTCCATGCGGCGGCGGCTTGGTGCAGATGGACCCCCCGCTGCTTTCTTCTCCAACTGTGGTACCTAGGCGAGAAGCGAGGATCTCTCCTCTCGCACGGTTCAGATCGACCTCAACAGTGCCTGCCCTGGCCTCCAAACCCGTGGTGGCGCCTCCCTGAAGCACGGGGAGAGAGCTTCTGCAGCCACTCCGCTCAAGCCACGCGGTACTAGGGTAAGTACCCCTACCCTCTTAAGTCTGCTGCCGGTGCCACCTCCCCGCAGCCAGGCTCTTCATCTTTCTGACCTAGACATCGTCCTGCTGTCTTACATTATGATTCTCAGGGTCCAAGGCTTCTTCAGGGCTACAGTTTGTTCTGTCGGTGAGGATGGCTGCCTATGCGTCGCTGATTCAATGACCTGAAAGGCTAAATATCTCTGATCTCAAATAACTTTGATATATGTCCTGACGTGGATTATTGATGGTTACAGAGGTTGGGCTTTTTGAATGATACAAATTGGTTCGCCCTGCCCAACTTGCAGTAATTACTTTTTGCGATGGGAAACCCAGTATCTGATTGGTTTGTAAGGATTAGTTTTACATTATTTAGTTTTGCATCTGTTGGTTACAGTTCCTTTGAAAATAAACTAGAAGCTACAGCCCGTGGATTTGTAGGGACATTGCATCTCCTATTTGATGCATAGATGTTAATCTTGCTGCAATTTCAGATCCTGGACCATGGCCTCTATCCTGATACTTCATAGTTTTCGTTCCAGTTTGATAGCCCAATATAAATCCTGCGAGAATCGTTTACTTATTCGAGATTGGCAAAGATAGGTTACATGTATCAACTAACAAAGTTATCTCCTTTTTTTTTTCTATGCAGGAACAAACATTGACTCCTGCGCCAGAATTTGTTCAATCTCTGGATGATTTTAGTGTTCAAGCAGTTGTGATGACAGAGTGAAGGAGACTAGCTGAGATTGTTACAATCGTGAATCGCCCTTCCATGTAGTTTTTGATCAAGTTCTCGGGAGAATCCTTAAATACAGGTTCAAGATTTTGATGCATGGTATGTTCAAAATTGCATCATCATAATTTCCAGTTTGACATCCCAATGTGAATCTAGCAATGTATGACAAATCTGTGTTCTTAGGCTCTATCTCAGGTGGAAGTTTAGTGTTGTAATCATACATAAATTTCCGTTGGCATCACTACTTAATTCAGGTCATAAATGGAGGTGATATAATCTGATTTGTATCTTTTTCTTTTATGTGGGTGGCTCCTGGGGATTACCTAATTAATTGTGAGGAGAATCTTTGTTACTCATTAGCATTCTAGATGTTCTCCTCTCCGAATAATCTTAACTACATCTATAACGTCTGCCACGACACCCTTTTATGCGAGTCATAAATGCATGTAAACTGGACCAGTTTTTTTTTTAGTTTTTTCGGTTTTTCCAGTTCCCAAGTAAACTCCTTGATGTCTTTCCCATCTCAAAATGTGTTAGAAACCACCATAGGCAACAATATTTTCATGGAAGCTGCATCCGATGTTTGCTGTGTTGTAGAATCAACAATGTCTGGATGCAGTTTGTGCTACATATAGGACCAGTCATTGCTGCAACATGGCTTCCTACTGAAAAAGAAAAATGCCTTACCTTCAACTTTTAGGTCCTCTTTTGATGGCATGTTACGAAAATCTACTCGCAAATAGGAAGCCCAATGAAACTCAAGCAGAGCGTTCATGTGGAATTAGATACGTGTACATTCACATGAAGTTGTGCTTATCTCAAATGATTCTTTAGTTGTGTTTAATAGTTATATCACGCATGTCACAGAGCTGTAACCATGACTCTGGATAAATCGAGCCCGACCACCGACCCTTATTCACCACCACATCGGCCCACTCAGTTGATATATGAAGTAGAACCACCTGTTTTTCTGCCGGCCCTCTAATGACTCAAATCTAGATATTGCTGCCGCGGACAACCCCAGCAAACCAGTGGTTCAAGAATGTCAGTTCTTCCCCTTAATCAGTTTCTTTAAACTCAGACCCATTAAGCGTATGTCAATACTGTGTCTAAACTTACAAGTTGCAATCTGCAAAGATTTTGTTGACATACTTTGATTCTTTGGTGCTTTATGTTGGAACAGTGAGGAAGTGAGCAAAAATTATTCACTGAGCATTTCAACATTTTATTCTGATTTGCTATCACTGCAGTTGGCTTTCGCCCTTCCCCGGACAAATGTGCAGCTTCCCTGAAGCCTACGAAGTCCAGTGCCGATGATGTTCTTCCATGCTTGATTCCAGTGTCTGCAATAGAGGTATTGCATAAATCCATTTTATATGGATGCCTATCAGTTTTGCCTTGGACGGTCATATGGAATTTATCTTTGTTCAAGCATTCATGTTTAATATTTTGAATTGGATGATGCAAATTCTTTGCACATATTGCTATTTTAACACTCTATCTCACATCATTGCAAATATTTTCTCGGCTGATTTTGTGCAGCCCAATAGTGTATATGATACGAGTTCATGAGCTGACATCTGGTACCATTGCCATCTAGATAAGGACTTCAAGTTCTTTCAATCACAAAAGGAGTGTTATAAAACATAAGTTAAATATTACTGAAGTTAGATATGTCACCAATTAACATGTTATCGCTGAATTTAGAGATATAATCCTTCCTGGAATTTTTTTAGAGATATATAAAGGAAGAGAATGCTGGGTTCGTAAAATTTACAAATGTGTCTGTGCTAGGACGGTATGGTTACCGACACATCGTCATGGTGTTTCTTATGTGCAGCGCATGAAGCAGGTCATGTTCTGTTGGTGTTGAGATTCATTTAGATCATCACAGCGAGAAGCCACCATTATATTTATGTTTCTCATATCCTCCACTCAACTAAAATGGGCAGTGATACATCAGTTAGTAACTTATTTACTCTTTTTTGTTTGATGTGCCAAAAGTTTCGTTTTATTGATTACATACACCTACATTCAATTCAATTATATAATATTGTGTTGCTCTCAAAAGTATTCTGCTCCGAGCAATTCATGTGCTTCCTGAAAAATTTGCGCAGCACAAGCTGAAGACGGTGATGATAATTCACAATCACATAACAAACTGGAGGCCCGATGGCAAACAAATCAGACTTAATGGCAGCTTTCAAAGAGGTCAATTGGCTCCAAACAATCTTGATTTCTCAACATGTCTGTCCATTGAAAAGACAATGTATTTGTGAAAACAGTGTGATTACTAGACCATGCTTGATCATATAACGTATTTCTCAACTGATTTCTTTTTAATTAGTCTACTCGGTTTATTAGTGCTATGTCACCTGGAGAGTCCATATGTTGACCTTTTAGATCTGAGAATTACACATGCCAGCATGTGCCATTTGCGATATGTACTTCGACCAAAAACTACAAATACAATGGATGTTTGGCTACGTTATCACATATTGTATCAGTTTCTCAACCCTCAATTACTAGGCTAATTATGTTTGGCCCCGCGGCAAACTGCCGTGGGGTCGCTTTCTAGTTAAGAGAAATGAATCTGTTCCCATTCAACTGCTCCAGTGCCTCGCACACCTCTAAAAATAATGTACGTCCTTATTAGCTCCAATATGCGTTCTCTGCTGCACAGCCCAAGCGGTCCGTTTCAGTTAAGGTTTCCGACCGCGAGGGCGGAGATGATATCGCCGTCATGAAATAAAATTCTGATCCCTTCTCCATTTTATCGTGATTAGATCGGATCACGATGGAGTGCTAGTGAGAATATTAGAATTAGTCTTTCTTCTTCAGTGGCAGAAGGAAGAAGGAAGAGAACACAAGAAAGAAGAAGACGTTGCTCAATTTTGCTTTCAAGAATGTTGGTCGCCGTTCAATAGGCACATTTTTCCATCTTGTTTGCTTGCTGAGTGTTTGGCTATGTGACCATCCATATGAATCTTTATATATGTTTGAGATTAGAGCTACATGCTGAATGTTTTTATGTTGTAATTTCTTTTGTTTTTACAGAGTGCCTGTAACCCTCAGCTATGTATTAATATAAGAGGATGTTTAACTGCTGGCCACAACCAACCACGCCACAGCTGCCATCGCCAGAGAGTATGGCGTCGATTTTCTCCGCCACGCTCCCAGTAACGAGAAAATGGCCTGCGGCAGTGTGACAGATGCTGCTTTTGGCGTACAACGAGGCGTTAGCCAACTAGACAGTCATGCGCGCTACGCCACGCCCATTAGAACATGCCAACCATTTGTTTCACAGACTTCTTTTTTAGTACATGGTTCATTGCTTGTTTAGTGGCATGCGAAAGTTATGTTCTTTTCCAGGCTCGATTGGTAGGCAGACCCATCATCAAAGCCCTTTTTGTTTGTGTAAAATTTTTATCCACAGGTCGAACATAAGAGGTCAGAATACGGTCCACATGTTTTTGCTTGAATTCTCTATCCACTAAAGCTAGACGGACTATTTTGTAATATCACTGAGGCATCATGCTCACCACTTTAAAAAATACATAGATCCATCTATCTAATTTTCACCCGCTCTAGTAAGTTGCATACACCAAACAATTCACCTAAAAAATTAAAATGATGTGGACAGGTGTGCAATTCTCTTATACTGGACTGGGTTGTAATTTATTTAATAAATCACGCCAGACAGGATTCGAACTTGAGACTTCTCGTCCTGATACCATATTGAGTTGTATGCACCAACGAACTCACGTAAGAATCTAGTCTTATGAAAAAAAGATGTGCAATTCACTTATAATCTAACACGCCCCACACTATGCGACTGTAACACCCCAAAAATTTAACTAATCTAGAGGCTACTGTAAAACAATTAAAATCTACTTAAATATATAAATTATTCAAAATTTCGGTAGAGTCTCTTCTGTAATTCAACCATCCGCAGGCACACAAAGATCACGATTAGACATATATCCATGAATAAGCAATAAACGACCAGCAACTCCAAATAATAATCCACGAAGGGTTCACATAACCATACGACCACTCAGCTAAACAAAATTACCCCAAAGTCTAGTAAACTAATTATATGTGAAGATGTATGTATGTGTGTGCTTAAATGAATATGCTACTCC
>LAPY01002370.1:65635-83536 GCA_000970635.1 Eragrostis tef
ATGCTACTCCCATCCAATGCTTGCGTCGATCAACGGGTACCTAAAAACCAAATAAAGCACAAGAGTGAGTAAAAACACTCACCAAGTACAAATTAGAACCGGAAGAACAAATATAACGATATGAAGAACAATGAAAATCCAGAATCAAGAAACCATCTCCTTGGAACAACATTGAAATAGTAGTTTCCGTCTGAAATGGAGGTTACCTGAAACTTCCTTTGCATTTACCGGTAAAGCTGAACAAGTTGTTCATACAAACACCCGGCACTTGAATGATATAAAAGGGAGCACATGAACCTTAAATATTCGACAAAAGAAGAGAAATCTTGAAGCAACAACTATATGAAATCAAAGACATCGAATAAAGCATGCTCAAAGAAACAACATAGAACCATCAATCATGATCACATCACAAAGAAGTTCGTCATTACAGTTGCCTTAATCAAGTTTGACGAGAGCCCGACGCTCTCTCGACAACGGAATCGTTCGAACCTGTGAAGCGAAAACTACATTTAAACCCTTTGCTAGCATCCAAACAATCCTACACTACGCTTTCCCCTGAATTATTTTAGAAAAGGCTAAAAAAACGTTTTGTACAATATTGCAGAATCTGCTCAAAATCTGATTCCGTCGCTGTTCGGTCCATAACTTTCAAACTACTTAAGTAAATGCTATAAATGAATACATTCTGGACATCTAAAGAGAATTTCCTACAACTTTCCCAATAGCAAGGTGTTGCTACAAAATTCGCTAACTGGGCCAAAAATAAATAAATAAGAAACTGTGCAGATTCGGAAATCCTGAGACAGCAGTACTAAAAATACATTATCTCTCTAACTATTTATCGGAATGGAGTGAGATCAAAACCGTTAGAAAGATAAACTTATTATCTACAACTTTGGTTATGGGATGATGTTCAAAATCCGAACCAATTAATACCAGATTTCGAAATAAGGTCACTGCTATAAACGAAACTGCTTAAACTCGACGATTGCAGCAAAATCAATGACGCAAATCAACCTACAGGGAAAATACGAACTGCAAGAATTTACCCTCTCAATGGAGAACCACGAGTTGCTAGGAATCTCGCCTATTTCCTCAATTTCTGCCCGTTCCCCTCCCCTCCTTCCTGTTTTGCTTGTTCTCTTACGGCTGTACAGCAGAGCTCCTCTCAGCAGTATGTCCAAGCAAACAAATTTCAAGAACAGAGCTACTCACACCTGCCCTACCTTCCCTCCTCTTCTTTTTTTCCTGACGCACCACCACAGATCAAATCATCAGGCAGTACCTAGCCGCAGCAGGAAGGTAGCAAGGCACAGGGAGACGACAATTGATAGAGGAAGACGACAGCAGGAGCAACAACACACCACTGCTTGTGAGATGGCGATCGATGTTGGGCGCAGCTGGGCAAGAAGGAAGGTGGCGTTCTGACGGTACACCTCTGACGGTACACCTCTGGCTCTATCCCCGCTCCCCTCCGACGTGGAGCTGCCATGCGCTCAGCCGCCTGCCGCCACTGAGACGAGATGAGCACGGCCGTCATCGGCTCCCGCGCCGGCGCCGTCTCTGTAGTAGCTTCCACACCCATCCTCCGCCGCTGCTACAGTAGCTCGCTCAACTTGCCAAGCCATCCCCGTGGCAACGAGATCCACGTTGACCTCGAGGATGCCACCGTGAAGCCTCTCGGAAGCCCCCCTCCTCTATTTCTCTGTGAGCGCCGTCGACGGTCGCTCCCAAGCCGTGGTTCTCGAATCTTAGGTTGTACTAGCATCGATTCGCACAGCGAGAGCGCATGGAGCACCTTCAGTTTGAACTAGCTAGTCGTGGTCGAAGAGTTAGGGAACATCCCCGGATTGGACTGTTGCTTGATCTCAACGCACAACTGCAATGGAGAATCACTGATACAGCAGACGTCCAAACCGGGAGCTCTAGATAGGGATTTTATTTTTTATTCAACTTTAAACCCTAGCTGCAAATTGATGAAATAAGTCATGCAAACCATGTACGAGGCCAAATCCATCACGCAATCAATTCATACACCTCGTTATTATGGTTCTATTTTGCTGGTCAAAGCTACATCTCCACCTATCCTTGCGGCCGGCGACTTGAGCTGGTTCTTGGTTTTTGTGGAAGAGACTAAGGACCACTGCGAAAGTTAATATCATTTCTTTTCTCCTTACCTATTATGTCTGGATGCAAGACAGCAGGAATGCAATGTTTTATAATTTAAAAATAATCTTATTTACATGTAAACATGTGAACAACCGCTAACTGGGCCAAAAATAAATAAATAAGAAACTGTGCAGATTCGGAAATCCTGAGACAGCAGTACTAAAAATACATTATCTCTCTAACTATTTATCGGAATGGAGTGAGATCAAAACCGTTAGAAAGATAAACTTATTATCTACAACTTTGGTTATGGGATGATGTTCAAAATCCGAACCAATTAATACCAGATTTCGAAATAAGGTCACTGCTATAAACGAAACTGCTTAAACTCGACGATTGCAGCAAAATCAATGACGCAAATCAACCTACAGGGAAAATACGAACTGCAAGAATTTACCCTCTCAATGGAGAACCACGAGTTGCTAGGAATCTCGCCTATTTCCTCAATTTCTGCCCGTTCCCCTCCCCTCCTTCCTGTTTTGCTTGTTCTCTTACGGCTGTACAGCAGAGCTCCTCTCAGCAGTATGTCCAAGCAAACAAATTTCAAGAACAGAGCTACTCACACCTGCCCTACCTTCCCTCCTCTTCTTTTTTTCCTGACGCACCACCACAGATCAAATCATCAGGCAGTACCTAGCCGCAGCAGGAAGGTAGCAAGGCACAGGGAGACGACAATTGATAGAGGAAGACGACAGCAGGAGCAACAACACACCACTGCTTGTGAGATGGCGATCGATGTTGGGCGCAGCTGGGCAAGAAGGAAGGTGGCGTTCTGACGGTACACCTCTGACGGTACACCTCTGGCTCTATCCCCGCTCCCCTCCGACGTGGAGCTGCCATGCGCTCAGCCGCCTGCCGCCACTGAGACGAGATGAGCACGGCCGTCATCGGCTCGAGCGCCGGCGCCGTCTCTGTAGTAGCTTCCACACCCATCCTCCGCCGCTGCTACAGTAGCTCGCTCAACTTGCCAAGCCATCCCCGTGGCAACGAGATCCACGTTGACCTCGAGGATGCCACCGTGAAGCCTCTCGGAAGCCCCCCTCCTCTATTTCTCTGTGAGCGCCGTCGACGGTCGCTCCCAAGCCGTGGTTCTCGAATCTTAGGTTGTACTAGCATCGATTCGCACAGCGAGAGCGCATGGAGCACCTTCAGTTTGAACTAGCTAGTCGTGGTCGAAGAGTTAGGGAACATCCCCGGATTGGACTGTTGCTTGATCTCAACGCACAACTGCAATGGAGAATCACTGATACAGCAGACGTCCAAACCGGGAGCTCTAGATAGGGATTTTATTTTTTATTCAACTTTAAACCCTAGCTGCAAATTGATGAAATAAGTCATGCAAACCATGTACGAGGCCAAATCCATCACGCAATCAATTCATACACCTCGTTATTATGGTTCTATTTTGCTGGTCAAAGCTACATCTCCACCTATCCTTGCGGCCGGCGACTTGAGCTGGTTCTTGGTTTTTGTGGAAGAGACTAAGGACCACTGCGAAAGTTAATATCATTTCTTTTCTCCTTACCTATTATGTCTGGATGCAAGACAGCAGGAATGCAATGTTTTATAATTTAAAAATAAGCTTATTTACATGTAAATATGTGAACAACATATTATTTTACGATCCATTTGCGTCTAAGTTGTCTCTCGTGCTTCAGCCGCATTACTTACATTTCTTACCAAATCTACAATTTTGCAATTGTTTCAACCAAACGGTGTTTAGCTTTCTCACAGCTGAACCGAACGGAGGCTAAGGCTCTTCTCAAGCTTCCTAAGGCTCTTCTCTAGCTTCCATCTCTGTTGTCGTCTCCAGTTCGCCTGGATGAAGCACGCAGCCCAGGTCCTCCACTGGATAGAGTAGAACCGGAACGTGTGCTTGAGTTTCTCGTTATGAAGACTTAAGATCTTGTTTGTGACAAACTTCAGGTCCTCTGCTCGTAGAGCGAAGGCTTCCACCTCTGTTAGGCTACGTAGGGTCCTTGTAGATAGTGGGAAGTTGATATTGGTCTTTGGAAGCAGGGCCCATGCGAGCAGCTCCTCACCTGCTAAATCACCTGGGCGCAGGATAATAGAGTTGAAAAAGTCGCTACTACCACCATTGGTTGAACTCTCTAGTTTGCCACGTATGATGAAAAGCATCTCGTTCAAAGGATCACCCTCACAAGAAATGTATGTATTCTCAGGACACAGGAAAGACACCAACCGCTCGCAGATGGCATCAAGAAGTTGGTCATCCATCTCAGAGAAAAAAGGGACCTGCATTGTAAAAAGGAGATAAGAACGTGCCAGTGGATGTGTATGAAGTTTCAATTAGCATCGCAGGCAGTGGCGATTAGTGACAGAGCACCACTTTGCCATCTATCTAAATGTTCCATCAGGAACCTTTCAAAGGGTGAATTTCTACTTATTCAGCTTCAGG
Organism: Eragrostis tef; assembly: GCA_000970635.1. Taxonomy (NCBI): domain Eukaryota; kingdom Viridiplantae; phylum Streptophyta; class Magnoliopsida; order Poales; family Poaceae; genus Eragrostis; species Eragrostis tef. Next base: position 70,227 of record LAPY01002370.1, read on the forward strand.
ATGGATATATGATCACAACTTACTCGTCGAACAAGGTCCAAACAAAAATGGCGCTGTACATCCCAAGGGATGCTAGCTGGCAAGATGGACTCTTCTTCTACTCCTTGTGTTGCAAGCAATTTAATTTCAACAAACCGCCGGACTCGTCGAACAAGGTCCAAACAAAGATGGCGCTGTACATCCCGACGGATGTCAGCGGGCAATGCTTGCAAGATGGACTCTTCTTCTCCTCCTCGTGTTGCAAGCCATTTAACTTGAGCAAACCACCGGACACGTTCTTGAAGGTGGGTTGGGAGCTGATGATGTCTCATCCATTCATCCATGTCCCTTTGCCTCAACCTCCGCTCCTCAAGCCTTTTACTGATAGACTGTAGGTATGCCTAAAAGAAGAAAAAGAAAAGGAATCAGTGAACATCTACTGGACTATAAATGCAGAACGAAATGGCATATATGTGAAGATAGACACGGCAACCTTTATGTTTTGACCAAAATTTTCAAACCATGATATGGTACATGCTGAGCTGGATGCATCAAATGGAACAAAAAATTATGGAATCCATGATAGCATATACATTATTCTTCACTTGAAAGCATATATTTTTGTTGAACTAGTTTGGTCCTAAAAATTGATAATAATTTACCACATATTGCAATTACTAATGCTAAGCTAATCCTCGAAGTAGACAGGTAAAACAAGTTTCCTTCATGCAATCCATTCCACAATTGATCCAACTGACATCCAACAGGGCTACAAGGTCCAATCCTGCACAGAAGCATCCCTGCAGAGGCGCTGCCAGTACAGGGAACTTGTTGGCCCCCAGTGGTTGACGGAATCCACACGACTCTGCTCATTATTTCCAGCATCACCTTGCCAAAGCTACTGGTTGATTCGGGCTAAAGTATGCATAGGGGAAGAATTAACATCACATAAACACGTCACATTAAACTAAACAGATTCTCAATATCTCAAAAGTGTTGTGCCACTATGGTCATCAAGCAAGTTGTTCCCACAATGCCAAAAGGGAAGTGAATAATTTTTGAAAAAAACAAAAAAGGTTATTTGAGAACAATTCTTTTTCTAGCAAAACAGCGTAATCTTATTCTCAAAAAATGGCTTCACAATTCCTCTTAGTTGTCTTGCGGTTGTTTTTTTCTATCAGTGTCCTGTATAAACAAAATCCATAAAACAGCTCGCATGACACCCCTATAGTTTCCATAGATTAATAAAGAAATGACTATTCTAAAATTAATGCATGCATGTTGGGCCGTTGGATTTTTTTTGTTTGCATAGCTAGCTACATCCGTTTGAGTACATATGATCTTAGGACAAGGATGAAGTAACAAATGTGAAATTTGGTGCATGTACACAAAGTATCAGGATATATGTGCCATTAATACTTACATTTGTTGCAGATGAAGTAAATAGGTCAGTTTTCATAAAACCATATACACGTTCCATTTCAGCAAGCCTCTCAGTTATGTGCCCTGTATTTGGTCTGTTTGCTGGATTAGAGTCGGTGCACTCTATCGCAATCTCAGTGCATATCTTTATAGGTTCCAACCGTATGTCTCCCAGTGAAGTTTTAAAACTACTACTCCAACTTACAAGTACCTAAGGAATAACAATAATGAGATAGGGTTTATTGAAGAAATGGACAATAGAAGTATGTAGTTCATGTAAACAACAAACACAAAGTTAATAGGAACATGTGAGTTGCATTTTCAAATTCGATAAAATAGCAATGGGCCTAGGCTTATATGTTAACTCAAGGCTGGTGGTGTTGAACAACCTAGCTAGGCTTATATGTTGGTCTTTCTCTCACTAGACTAGCAAGGTGAGACTAAATCTCACCTCCTCATGCACACCAGTACTCATGGGCCACTATGGGCCTAATCTCAATGGGTTGGATATCATAATGGTGATCAAAGGAAGACATATTCTTTGTTTCTTGGGTGGTTGCTTATATACAGGAGAGAGGTTTCCTTTTTTTTCTTGATGATTTCTCTTGCTTTCTACACCTATATGCTATATGGAATAGAGTGTCTTTCCTATTTTGTAACAAGTGTAGCTATATAGGTATCTTTTTTGGTGCAGAGGCTCAGTATATTCACTTTTCTAAAAACACTATGAAGTTGTGTGACTATTTGCAGATTTTTTTTTGGTCCTACTGCTTGCACGAGTTGTGTTATTTGAACCTACTAGCTAGATCTACCTCAGAGAAGGATAGTGTAACCCTCAAGCTCGAGCTAGGGTGCGATCATTCAATATAGCGTAATTATAATGCTTCGTTCAGAAAATAAGAGAACATTATAACGATAGTATGGAATAGTTCTTTTGGAGTGGCCATATTATGACGAGATATGTAGTTATAAAAATTGGAATGCGATCTTAATTTTAATAAAAAATTGTCTAGAAGTGTATACATGTTATGGTAGGATTACAATGCATGGTACAGTGCACATAAGCCTATTGCGCGGCCGTAATTTAATTTCTTTTTTGCAAATAAAGCCATATGATTTTTTTAATACTGAATAATTATCTAAGAACTCACTGTTCTTACGTTGTCAATATCAGGATATCCCTTCTCTCCTGTCAATAACTCTATTATTATAACACCAAGACTGTATATATCTGACTTGAAAGTGATTAGTCCACCATAATTTTCTGGTGCCATATATCCTCTGCATGAAAAATTTTGCAGTCTGAGCAACGTGAGAGCAAAATAAATGCAGCATAATTCTTACCGAACCAAAAAAACCACTTTCAAGGTACTTGGCGAGCTTACGGTGATCCAAACACATTTGAAGTCATTGCCCGAGTTTGCTTTTCACTAAAGCACTTGGAGAGGCCAAAATCAGCAATTTTAGGTACCATGTAAAGATCCAGCAGTATATTTGCAGGTTTGAGATCTAAATGGACAATTTTTTGCTGGTGAAGATAATGCAAACCCTCACAGATTCCCTTAATTATCTGATAGCGTGTCATCCACTCAAGTCCTTTGGTCGCATCTGCAAATTGGAGAGCAGATTAAATTATTTTTATTTTTTCTCTTTTGTGTGTGTATGTGTATGTTGCGGAGCTGTAAACAGTGCTTTTAGTGTTCCATACAAATAGATATGATGGGACTAAATTTACCACTAATATACTTATCAAGACTCCCTTCTGGCAGAAACTCAAAGCAGAGAAACCTCTGTCGTTCCTCTGCCATCACATTCTTCCCCTGGAGCTTCCACACTTTCCCTTGTGTGTCAGAACAGTAACCCATGAATCGTACTATATTTTTATGACTAACCCTCATCAGACTATCAACCTCTTGGTGGAATTTTGTCTCGTGCATATCAAAAGTTTGGGTCAGCTTCTTCACTGCGACTATACCATTTCGAAGTAGACCCTGCATGCACAACATCGTCTTGTCAGCTTGAACATGAGTTCATTTATATCAGGTGTGAGCAAGACTGAGAGTTGCTGAGAGTACATATACCTTGTAAACAACAGCAAACCCACCGCTGCCAATTTGCAGATCAGCAGAGAAATTATTGGTGATGGATTTTAGCAGTGACAGTGGCAGATTTGTTGGCTCTGCTGTTTCATCAGTTAGCATGCGCTCCAAGGGATTGCATACACTGGCTTCAGGGTCCATTTGTAGTCGCCTATAAGGCTATAACTGTACCAGTCAAAGAAGCAGCAGCACTAAGCACGAGGTTGATGAGATTAAGTAATTAGGAAAGATAAAATTACAGAACTATGATCCCAAAAAGGGAAAACAGTTTGAGGAGAAGGCCTAATATCTGGAATAAACCACCTTACCGACACGAAGAATAGTGGAATGCTTTAACATGTTTTGAGCTGTGCAGCACGAATCAGTAACTGAATTATGTCCGAATCCGCCATAGGGATGATGTTTCTTGTATTGTGACTAAATTAACCTTCGACTTTGCTCACTCTTGGTCTATGGTTGCTGTTTCGTGCCAGCTTAATATTTTTTGCTTCACAGGTAGGCTTCTAAAGGTGACAATCGAAGCACGAGTTCTAAATCTTTAGTAAGAGGCATATCAGGATATGAGTCAGACCAAACAGTAACTTCCACAGAGATGAAATTGGCTCTGCGCGCCCGCCCGATGCGACTGCCTGCCGTGGCGGCCGCCAAGCGTCTCGATGCAGCCATGGCCCTGCTGCGGCGGCGGGGATTGACGACCCCGCGCGGATCGCCTCCAGGAGCATGGACAAGTAGATCTTGTGGTCCTTGCCGGAAGGCGCAGCCGTCGTGGCGCCGAGGCTCACCGGACAGCCTCCCGCCCGGCCGTCCGTCCACCTCCACGGATCCCCATCTCAAACAAGACCGACGAACCCCATGACCCGCTGCAGGAAGAGGAAGCGACGCGCCGCCCCGCCGCCGCCTCCATTGCCGCTGCAGCGGGCTGCTCCGCCGGTTGGCTGCAGGCGTAGTATAGCTCACCAGCTCGTAGGATATGCTTGCAGGATGGGATGGAATTTAGCACGAAAGAAACATATTCATCAAAAGCATCATTCATCAAGCAGACTCCGAGCAAAACACATTGGCAGCAGAGTCGACCACAAACCTGGAAGAAGACTGACGCTGCTAGCTGCCTTCCAAGGGCGGGCGGAGATGCCATCCGTCCTTTGATCAAGTGGGAATTAAGGCCCTCAAATTTCTGAGCACATTTTGACGCTTTGGCTAGCAGTAGAGAGTCTGGAGATGCATGTACCAGTACCACCGGTCTCGAGGCCACTTGCTTATCGAAAACAGAGGAATGAGGTTCATGCCCATAACGTTGAGATTTTTGCTATTTCGTCCACTTCACCCGGGCCATCGTGTCAAATTTTTGTGGAAGAAAGAATGATTCTTTCGTTAGTAGCTGGGGGCGAGAGGGGGAAATATCTCTTTTCCGTCCTCTTTTTGACACACCGGCATGTACAACAAAATTAAGAAAAGCTCAAGTGCGCGACATAATCAATCAAGTGAAAGCTTGACCTTGATATTTCGTTTGCCTCATTCCCTTTCTTGAGAGAGACCGGCTTTCCTCCTTTTGTAATCAAAAGCTTTCAAGAGAGGCAGGTGTACGGCTTCGACCTTCTCAGCCGGTGGGTCAATCGATCTGCACCCTGAGGTCCTTTTCCCATTTTCGCCGCGGTTGCTTATTGACTCTATGTCATTAGCGCCGACCGGTCCCGGCGAGGATGGAGGCATCGTTGGCTGGAGCTTTGCAGAGGCTATCATGGCTGACGATTCGGTGGCGGCGAAGGTTTCTCCGCTGGCGTAGTTAGAGGGTGTGATTGGTTTCTTTGGTTACCTTAACCATTTATAAGATGTTATGCAGGCTAATCCAAGCCAGCCTTTCTCAATGCAAGTACCAGAAACATGTAGGCCTGTCAATGAAGCTCGAGGCTCGCAAACTGTTCGAATTCGACTCGCTAAAAACTCGACTCGAGCTCGATTCGATTCCTAAACGAGCCAAACTCGAGCTTGCCATCAAGCTCGCGAGCTTCACCGAGCGAGCTCGAGCTATTCGACGAGCTTCAGTTTAACTGCAGGTCGCGAGCCAACAGCCAAACTCCTCAGTCCGGGCGAAGATTCCTGTGGTCTTCCTTCAGGAGAGCTGCAGCCTCCAGAAGGACCAACCCACGTGACAAAGAGGGCCTACATTCCTTGGTCCCACAACTACACGCTCTTCAAAACTTCCAAAGCCTCATCTGCTACCTTCAAAAAAAAAAGGCCTCATCTGCTCCATTTCTTCTCTCACCCGTCTCAAGCAAAATAATCACCTCTGTTTCCCCAATCCTCCATGGCCGTTTTCTCTTGCTCTTCCTCTCCAACTTCAGTCTTGCACATCGCTTGCTCTGCCTGCACTAGTGAGCGAACAGGCTGCAAGTCGGCCAGATCTTTATCGAATCTGTGCGCTCGGGTGGTTAGCTGCCGGGGAGATCTGGCTCATTTCGATGTGAAGCTCATCGGAGCCAGGACCCGTTGTCTTCGCCTTTCCATACCAGGCCATGGATGTGCGTTTGTCTGCTCTTTGGTTGTTCGGTGTTCTGGTTTCAGTCCCATCTTTGCTGTTGCCGTCGAACTCTTTGTTTTTTGTTGCAAGTCTGAAGATATCGTTGTCGAGCTTGGTCAAGCCGAGCTCGAGCCTCGCCGAGCTTCGATCGAGCCGAGCTCGAACAGAACTGCAAGCTCGGAGCAAATCCTGAGCTCGCTCGAGCTCGGCTCGGAATCATGTCGAGCTCGAGCCTAACCTGCACGGGCTCGCTCGAGCTCGGCTCGTTGACAGCCCTACTTGATATCAAGAGAACTAACTCATTCGTCAGTTAACATAAAGTCAGAGAGGCAACTGGCTTAACTATGAGGATAGTTAAATCTCAAAGGACCGCAATCATCAGGAAGCAGCTTAGCGGGCCGCTGCTGCCTACCACTCCCTGACAAATTGGCATAATTCAAGGGGGAGAGAGAGGGCCATAAGAGTTTGGTACTTATGGTCTCAAGTTAATCGAACAAAACAGAAAACTAACATACTACTTGATGAGGTACTAGAGTAGCAGAATGGGCATGGATCTTTGGGAATTTACTGGGGACCTGTAATGCTAGTTAACTGAGTAGATTTTGGGTCTTCGAGGTCTCTCTTGGTGAGCCCATGAGCTGGAATCCATGGGGGAGTGTATACCCCAAGCAGGTGCTCATCAGATCTATAGAGTTGGGAGAAGTTTGGTTGGCGTGTCCCTGCGATTTTTTTCTGTGGTGGTACTGTAATTAGGGCGATCTTGGGGGTTGTTTGTCTTTGCTAAATACGGCGTTCCACTCCCTGATCACAGCTGTGCAGACGTTGGTCGGACGGCTGTCGGAGGTACAGTTTGTTAATACACAGGAAGCTTTCTGGAGGATTTGCTGTGCCATGTGACGGTAGACCTCTGAATCCTGTCATTTGGTTTGTGCCAGAAGGTACGGTCGAGGGGAACTTTGATATGTATTCTCTGTCACTTGTTCAATGTATTTTTGGCTTTTAATTAGGCCTGTGCTTGGTAGTAGAACGAGTGCAGCAATATACAATGGTGGACCATTACATTAATTCATTCCATTGCTCTGCATGTGCTCTGTTATGCTTCCGTACCATTACCTTATTTTGATTAGAACCCTTGCTGCTTCTTGTTGGTTTTTGGAAGTTTCAAGTTGTTTAGTTTCTTTAGCTTTTCCTTCGTGACAGGTAGTTTGTCCTTGCTAGCTACACCCTGTAGACACTGCAGGGAAATGACAAGAGAACATAAGGTAGTCCAGCTACTTGCTGACAAGATATTTGTAAGGTCTACTCAAATCTTAGAATCAAACGTGATGTATTGCCTTGGTATCTTATAAGGAAGGATAAATAGGCAAGCTCATTTACAAACTAAATTTTGAAGTCCTAGCTAATGTCACATTTTAGTATTACCTATGTTGTTATCATTTCGAGAGCTTGAATTGACTCTTTGTTGTTGAGTGACTTGAAGCTATTTCTGGACTTTAGCTGAATCAACGGATTGGCTTGCACAACTGATCTATTTTTTAGCTCATGTTATTTTGAACGATATCAAACATTGCAACGTTGCCACATGACCCTCCATCACTGTACGTGAATCAACGTTGCGACATGAATATTTGTACTGTGCGTATTTGTTTTTGAGTTGGCCTGACTTAAAAAGACAACACGGTGCCATTTTAGTACTAGTAGGTACCTTTTTTTTTGTGCGCTCGGGTGGTTAGCTGCCGGGGAGATCTGGCTCATTTCGATGTGAAGCTCATCGGAGCCAGGACCCGTTGTCTTCGCCTTTCCATACCAGGCCATGGATGTGCGTTTGTCTGCTCTTTGGTTGTTCGGTGTTCTGGTTTCAGTCCCATCTTTGCTGTTGCCGTCGAACTCTTTGTTTTTTGTTGCAAGTCTGAAGATATCGTTGTCGAGCTTGGTCAAGCCGAGCTCGAGCCTCGCCGAGCTTCGATCGAGCCGAGCTCGAACAGAACTGCAAGCTCGGAGCAAATCCTGAGCTCGCTCGAGCTCGGCTCGGAATCATGTCGAGCTCGAGCCTAACCTGCACGGGCTCGCTCGAGCTCGGCTCGTTGACAGCCCTAGAAACATGTAGATGTTTGGTTAGATGGATAGATATGTTTTGGCTTGTGCAAGGTTTTGTTTGGTTGCCTGGTTTGGTTTACTTTAGTGGAATCACCTCCTCCTACATTAGCTGAGTTTTAGTTCACTCACCCGCTCATTCTTCTTCCCTAAGTCATCTAAAAAAGTTCACGGAATAATGAGAATAACTGGAGAGGAAAATCTCAACTAAGGCAAATTTCATTACTGTTTATTGGCAAGTACAAATACATTGAAATACATAACACTAAACTGAAAAAAAAGAGAGAAGAAAATCCTAACTCAGGCAAATTCCATGAGTGTGTTGCGCTCGCGTTACTTTGCTGCTGGCGCTCGCATTACTGAAGCAAATCCCAACTGAAATCAGCTTCAATCGGCCATAGGTAGCTTGATTCCCATGGAAGAGCTCGGCTCCTCATGACCACGGCAACCCCACATCGGGCGGCCGCGTCCGGCCAGGTGGGAGTCCAGAGCAGACACAACCCAACAGAAGGAGGCGGCGGATGCGTCCTGTGCTAGCGACAGGAACCAGAACAGGACGAGCATGGGATGCGAGGTGCTTGGGCGGCGGTGACGACGAACTTCTATTTTGGTAGCACGAGCTCAATTCGATCCTGTGTTGAACGCCATGATGAGGCAGTGAAGACCTTGGTGCTTGCTCTGACGAGGTGCTAGAGTGTGAGTTTGTAGGGTGAGATGGACACGAGGATGTTGGAGCTGTGGGCGCCGCCGCAGTCGCGGAGGAGATCAGGCGCCATGGAGCCGGAGTAAGGGTGAGGCAAGGGAGGTGAGGGGAATCTTTCACCTAGGCACGAGAGGCTTGTGCAAGCCAGGCTAAGCGAAAACGACTGATTCGAGCGTTTCTCGCTAAGCCAGGCTAACTGCTCTCTTTCGCACAACTATAGCCTGAACTGCTCTCTTTTGCACAACTATAGCATGGTTGCTTTATAGTCCAGCTAACCAAACACTCCAAAAAGCAAAGATTGTGACATATGCTAAGCCTGTCTATGCCTTTAGATGTGAACCAATCACACCCATAGTTCTCTCCGACTGGCCCTTGATGTAATTTTTATTCACACTTTTGTCCTCTGCATGTTTAAAGACCTAGGTTCTATTGTAAGATTTTATAAGGGTATTTGTGCAAATGTACTAATGTTTCCAGAGAATTTGTGCCCTCGTGGGCGTTCTGCCTCCCCCCCCCCCCCAAAAAAAAAAAGGGGTAGGGGCAGGAGAGGTGGCGTGCCAGGAGGAGGGGCGGCGGCTATGGCGAGGGCGTGCTGCACCCGTTTGAGCCCGCGTTGGCCTGGGGCACATCACTCGGGAGGGGGGTGGGGGGTGCCATCAGCGGCAGGTGGCAGTGCGGCAAGGCCAGAGGAGGGAGGTCGTCGAGAAAGAAGACAGCGTGGCGGGCGTCGGCGGGTTGAAGACCATTTTTGACGGGTAAGTCTTGTTGGGTATTAATTGCTCATGGTTTGTTGTTTAAATTTTTTGTTGCAGGTGATCTTTTTTCCTGAGGAGAATGAAGCATGTTTATGGGCTGAATGTGCTTCATTGTAGGGTGAATGACGTCGAGTTGTAAATCACTTCCGCTACGCTTTTCAAACTCTTTTATGTGATCAAATTTAAATCAAAGTTGTAATAATTACGAATTCTTTTGCACTCTATTTTATTTATGCTTATGTGTGTGGTCGTTTGGATGCTTGCTTTGCCAAGCGTCACCTGATTAAGATCCTGATTAGCCAAACCCCTCATTAATTTGAGGTGGGATGCTACATTAACCTCCCCCTTATTTGTTTGGTAAAGCACTTGAGAGGTCCATGGACCAACTCACCAAGTGATCAAAGGGTGCTGGTCTGACCCGCGTCGTTTGGGGCAGAGGAACAAAAAACAAATATATGCAGAAAAAACCACAAGAATGAAGAAAATAAAGGAATAAAAAACAAGTGACAAACCACAAGAATCTAGAATGGAGGAATGGAGAATTTGAGGTGTTTGAAATGCAGGAATAGAATGGTGGAAAGTACTAGTCGCCTTCTTTCTTGTACTATCAAATAAACTAGGCTAACCACCTGCGCATTTTCGCGGCTAGACTTGTTAAACTATTTGAATTATTTTCACATTATTTCAAGAGTTTAAACATAGTTTATTTTTAACATTGCTTCAATTGATTTGAGAAATGTCTCACCGAGTTTGTCAATTTGAGTGAGATGATATTTTCTAGACACTCTACTGAATACTTATGGATTATGTCAATCATAATAAATCTGCATCCATTGTTAAACCAAGCAAATTGTATTGAATTGATGTTTTCCTATGCAATTTTAATAATACAAAACTCTCATTTTTTTTGTAATTTGTTTCATCACGCCTCCTTTGTTTATTATGGTCTATTGCCTTTCCATTAGCAATCTTTCTTTTTGTACATGCTTGTTTTTCAAATTTTTATTAAGAAAATAGGACACATAACATGATTTACTGCAACTTATGTTTCAACTAAATTATATTTTAACCAAGTGAACGTATTAAGGTATATTTACCCAACAATTTAAAGAGAAATTATATTTTACAGTCATATTTTTTAATTTTTAATTTGACATATATTTAAGAAATGTTAAAATAGATGTAGATTTTACTTTTTATTATTATTTTGAATTAAGCTATTTTCGGACTCATGGTATTGTGGGTAAATTAGAAATAGTAATTAAGAATATTTTAAGCTATTTTTTAACTTATAATGGCATGATGAGTAATTTAGAAATAGGTATGAAGGATATTTTGCTTATTTTTTATTATTTCGAATTTAGCTATTTTTAGGCTCATGCTGGCATGGTGGGTAATTTAAAAATCGTATTGCCTATTTTTATTCCAAATTAAGTTATTTTTTGCTCATAATGGCATGGTGGGTAATTTAGAAATAGATGTGAAGGGTTTTTGCCTATTTTTTATCATTTTGAATTTAGCTATTTTATAAATATTTATAGGCGGGTTTTTGTATTTATTTTCTCGGATTAACGTGAGAATTTTTAATATTTTAGAGCGAACGTGGTGACTCCTTTTGTTGTTCAATTAATTATAATAGATTTTTTGGGTCTAGTAAAATAGTTTTTCCTTTTCGCAACTGATGATGAAGAATAGAAGATACCCAGATTCTGAGACAATGAAACTAAAATTTTATTGATTACTATACTATCAAATGATTTACAAAATCAAAGAACCAAAGAATCGAGACAATACAGACTCAGGGGAGTACTATTGGACTGCTACCTCTTCTCAACCAACACAGTCAGAGCAACCCGGGGCGAGAATGGAAGGGGAACTGATGCTGCATCACGATGGAAGCCTGCTGATGATCCCTCTTCTTCTCCTTCCTCCCTGCGGCAACCTGCCCGGCTTCACCCTGCTGCTGCAACTTCTCCTTTTTGTCCACTCGTTTCTGCTCCTTAGCTTCCGGAACTTCTCCGGACTGCCGCGCTGCAGGCGACACCTTCCTTCCACCGGAGGCGACACCAAAGCAACCCAAGCCTAAACCCATGACTATGCCTTTGAGCTCTGATCCTCTCTAATGCTAGCTCTCTTTCTGTTCTTGTCTCCTCTCCCGGCTATCTTTCTTGTTGCCGAATTCTTGAAATTTGCAGTCTGTATTTATAGGGAAGAGTTGCTAGCTTGTGTGGGTGCTTTGTTGAGGGAACGAAGCTTCGTCCACGCGGCGAGAGGATGAAGAAGAGAAAGGCTTGCAGCAGGAGAGCAGGGCGAGTCTGTTGACTTGTTTTTTGCATGCTGATGCTGCCTTGGTCGCCAAGGTTCCACTACTCTCTATTTGACTCGATAAGCTTGTTGGTGCTCGGTCAAATCGTCACGTGAGGTGAGGAGTTCTGTTATCCACAGATGGAAAGGAGCCAGGAACTTTCTTGTGAGGCAAAAATAGCACTGTCAAACGAAAAGGACAGGCTGAATTTAGTGGTTCGTGAAGCTGCCATAGTTTTTTTTTCTTTAATGAAATAGTCGGAACCACACTAGGACGTCTAGCTAGCGTGTTACTATTTTCATCCTCTGTTTGTTATGTTTTGCGGCCAGTAAACTGGATACCACATGTCTCCCGCTCAGACGAAACATTTCTGTATCATTTTTACCAATTTTTCAATGTTGCTTTTGAAAAAGATATTTCCAAACTCTGATGTTAAATATCCCTTATGATCGAATCTGAATATTTAGTTAAAAGAAGAAGAACCCTTAAAAGGCTTTGTTGGGGAGATGTCCTATCGTCCCTAACAAACTCATAGAGAAGCCATTGTAAAAGAAGCCCAAGATAGAATGCAGCCTAAGTACCTCTGTGTAATATTTGTTCTCATCCACGGCGGAGCGGGAGAATGACCCCAGCATCTTGGCTATATAAAGGACCCAAGGGGTCAACAGTTAGAGGAGGACCCTCAGGCCACACATCCTTGATCTCACATTTTTAACTGTTAAGACTTAGTTCCAACATTTGGCGCCGTCCGCGGGTCGAACCCATGACAACACAATGCGAAGAGAAGCCTTCTACAAGTGATGCGAAGCCTTCTCTACGATGGCAAAATTTCATGGACGAAGCCTTCTCTAAGATGACGAAGCCTTTCATACATATGTTATATCATATATGATATATTTTATTTTTTACATATGTCACATATTAATCTTCGTTCTTTTTTTTTTGATCCTATCAGATAAAAGCCTTCTCTATTAATTCGAAGCCTTCTCTGTCAAAGAAAAGGGCCTTCTCCATATGAAAAGAAGCCTTCTCTATAACAAAGAAGCCTTCTCTAAGATGATAAAGCCTTCTCCATTTGAAAAGAAGCCTTCTCTACAGCTAATAAAATATTACGAAGCCTTCTCCAAACTGACGAAGCCTTCTCCATTTCAAGAGAAGCCTTCGCTATGATTACGAAGCCTTCTCTATGATTACGAAGCCTTCTCCATTTCAAAAGAAGCCTTCGCTATAACAAAGAAGCCTTCTCTATTATTACGAAGCCTTCTCCATTTGAAGAGAAGCTGTAGCACCCCACCTCAAATTAATGAGGGGTTTGGCTGACCAGGATCTTAATCGGGTGACACTTGCGAAGCAAGCATCCAAACGACCACACACATAAGCATAAATAAAATAGAGTGCAAAAGAATTCGTAATTATTACAACTTTGATTTAAAAT
>LAPY01002371.1:36986-56401 GCA_000970635.1 Eragrostis tef
ATGAAGGCCATTTTGAGTTTAGAGTGCTTGCCTTTGGGTTATCTGGTGCTCCAGGAACCTTCCAAGGAGCCATGAATCACACTCTGAAACGCCTACTGCGCAAATGTGTCATCATGTTCTTTGATGATATACTGGTTTATAGCAGAACCTATGAAGAGCATCTATCTCATCTCGAAGCTGTGCTGTCTCTACTTATCCAAGATCAGTGGAAAGTCAAGTTGTCCAAATGTACATTTGCTCAAAGAAAAATTTCTTATCTGGGTCACATTCTCAGTGAAGAAGGAGTAGCCACAGATCCTTCCAAGGTTGCAACAGTGGTTAACTGGCCTCAGCCTGTATCAGTTAAAGAATTGCGCAGTTTCTTAGGCATGGTTAATTACTACAGACGATTTGTCAGGAATTTTGGGGTCATTTCCAAACCTCTCACTAACTTGCTCAAGAAGGATACTCAGTTTATATGGACTTCTGATCATGATACTGCATTTAGTCTTCTGAAAAGTGCACTCAGTACGGCTCCTGTCCTTGCTATACCTGATTTCTCTAAACCCTTTTGTGTGGAAACTGATGCAAGTGGGTTAGGGATTGGTGCTGTTCATATGCAGTCTGGACACCCTATTGCTTATGTTAGCAAACCCTCGTGCACTAAGAATCTTGGCCTATCTACCTATGAGAAAGAATACTTAGCTATTCTACTTGCTGTGGATCAGTGGCGCCATTATTTGCAATACAATGAGTTCACTATCCTTACAGACCAGAAGAGCCTTTCTCACTTGACTGAACAGAGGCTGAACACACCTTGGCAGCAAAAAGTGTTCACCAAACTCTTAGGCTTGCAGTACAAAATAGTCTATAAGCAAGGTTCAGAAAATCAAGTGGCAGATGCCTTATCCAGAAGGCCTCATAATGAACATCAGCTCAATGCTATCTCAACCTTTTTACCCAAGTGGTTTGGTGAAGTAATTAACAGCTACAAGCAGGATGATAAGGCACAGCGGATCATCTCTGCCTTAGCTATCAACAAAACTGCAGTTCCTCACTACACACTTCATGGTGGCCTTCTCAGATATAAGCAGAAAATTTGGGTAGGTTCCAATATTGAGCTGCAGCACGAGATCATTTCTACCCTTCATGCTAGTGCACTTGGTGGACACTCTGGTATACCAGTCACTACAAGGAAAATTAAACAACATTTTGCTTGGGCTGCCATGAAAACTTCTATTGCAAACTTTGTCAAGGCATGCACAATTTGTCAGCAAGCCAAACCGGACAGGTCAGGACTGTTGCAACCACTGGCCATTCCTTCTGCTCCTTGGGAAACAATTTCAATGGATTTTGTTGAAGGTTTGCCCTTATCTGAATCAAAAAACTGCATCCTCGTAGTGGTGGACAAGCTTACTAAGTATGCCCATTTCTTGACTCTAAAGCACCCCTTCACTGCTGCTGTTGTGGCCAAGGTCTTCTTAGACTATGTGTATAGATTGCATGGCCTACCTGCTGCTATCATTTCTGATCGTGATAAAATCTTCACAAGTAACTTCTGGCAAGAACTCTGCAGTTTGGTTGATATCAAGTTATGCATGAGCTCAGCCTACCACGCCCAAACAGACGGGCAAACTGAACGTGTGAATCAATGTATGGAAACCTTCCTTAGATGCTTTGTCCACTCCTGTCCATCCAAATGGCGCTCTTGGCTTCCACTTGCTCAGTATTGGTACAACACTAGTTGGCACTCGTCCATCAACTGTACCCCATTTGAGGCATTGTATGGTTATGCAGCTCCTAAGCTGGGAATCAAGTCTGCTGACCCTGTTACTATGCCACAGTTGTCGGATTGGCTACAGGAAAGAACTCTGATGACTGATTTGCTGAAGCAGCATCTCTCTCGTGCCCAGCTCCGTATGAAGAAGCAAGCTGACAAAGGGCGCTCGGAATGCTCATTCCAAGTGGGTGATTCAGTTTATCTAAAGTTGCAGCCTTATGTGCAAACTTCACTTGCTCCTCGCACTCATCAGAGTTCTTCGGGCCATTCCTTGTTCTTCAGCGTGTTGGCACTGTGGCTTACAAGCTCAACCTCCCTGCTGGATGTTCTGTGCACCCAGTCTTTCATGTCTCCCAGCTAAAGAAAGCAGTTCCTTCATCCCATCAGGTATCGCCTACTCTGCCTAACATCGCAGCATCTCTTCAGGTTCCTGTGAAGATCATTAAACGCAGGACGTCTACTCGTGGTGTGGACACTGTGGCTCAAGGTCTCATCCAATGGTCACAAATGCCTCCGGAACTTGCAACATGGGAGCACCTGGAGTAACAATTTCCCCGTGCACCTGCTTGGGGGCAAGCAGGTTCTAAAAAAGGGAGGAATGTTAGCAGCCCATCTACTGAAGGCCCATCTCAGGAAGCCCCACTGCCCAGGCGCTCCAGAAGGCCAAATGTGAGAGTGTCCGGCCCAGAGTGGGAGTAGCGGTGAGAGATGCGTGCCTGAGTTGTGTGCTTGCTGTAATATAAGCAGGATAGAGATGTGAGGAAGATGCATCGAATTATTGTAAACTCTACTGATATCCAATACAATCTCTTCCCTCTCGGAACTCAACTACCTTTCTTCCTCCTCAAGCTCCCCTATCTCGATCTGCTGCTAACAGAAGCGTATGAGATGTGAGGAAGATGCATCGAATTATTGTAAACTCTACTGATATCCAATACAATCTCTTCCCTCTCGGAACTCAACTACCTTTCTTCCTCCTCAAGCTCCCCTATCCCGATCTGCTGCTAACAGAAGCGTATTGTGGGGGAGGCCAGGAAAGCTAAGATGAGAGTGAAGCCTGCCTGGATATCACGCGCATCCCCGACGATGGTGCGTTTTCACCGGGTTCCTCTCCATATCAGTGAGTTATTTGGCGCATTGGCAATGGAGAGCAAGTAAAAATTCTGAGACATAACTGGCTCTGCCGCGTGATATCACCCGTCAGCAGGTTGGATTAAAATAAACTAGTGTGATCTGGCGCGCTTCGCGCCGCGCCGTGAGGTCCTCTGAAGACGGGAGTAAGAGTAAGAGCACATGAAATCTCTTAGCAGACTAAGAATAAAAACACATAATTATATATAGCAAATGAGGGCACACGATATTATCATGTACAGAGTTAAAAGATGATTACAGAGTTGGTCTTGACTAATCAATTATCCATTATAATATATCTAAGACCCAACTCTCAAACATTTGCCTTTGAGTACTATATATTGAATTGTACATTACAATGTCAAGCAGATGCAATAATAAAATGTTGGTTTCACGACGAAGCCACGGACCAATGAACTAACCTACCCTTAGTTCGGATGAAACACGCCTTATACTACCACAAAAGGTCACTCTACATCTAGCATGATCCATTACCTCTCATCGGCCATGTATACATCTTCTGCATTGGCCTTAAGAAACCGGTACCATCTGACCACCTATCTCTTTCACTGCCTGCTCTTCAAAGTAAAAAAAAATTGAGATATCCAGTGGTCAAGCATCATGCGCTGCGAACCAACAGCAAAGTCACAATATGATACAGGTCTTACTATCAATTAAGTTTTTTTTCCACAAAGAATTTGGTGGCAAGAGGCGCAGCTGAATGGACAGATTGCCATGTTAACAAAAACTAATGGCAAAACCACACAAAGTGATGACACCTTGTTCAGTGTGGCAAATGCCACCCTAGCACATATCAGTCCCAAAAGCAAGAGGAGGAGCCAACAGTTAGAAAGTAAAAAAGGGGAATTGGCTAATTACCTGCCAATCTGAGAGCCCTGCCTTCTCCACGAATTCTATAGCCATCCCTCCAGTAGTGAAGCCCCGGGTTCTACATGACCATGTAGTTAATGAAAAGCGTACACCATGCTGAGAAAAAAGAAACCACCATACATTTAATTGAAAGATCGCTGAAACAAAAACTTGCTACTGTATCACAACCAAAGTACAGGGCAAGCACACTAAAAATAGAGTGTCATAGAAGAGGTGAAAAAAAGTACAGTGTTAAATCTCAATACGGTGAAAAAAATACAGGCACCTGATCCTACCTATCCCTATAACACGGCGACGCCCTCTATTGATATTGATCGCCCACAAATTCACCTTCTTTTACATATATTCAGAGACCTGGAAAGCAATACCACTGTATCACAACCAAAGTATAGGGCAAGCACACTAGAACAGAGTGCCATAAAAGCGGTGAAATGAAACGTGAGAAAGTACAGTGTTAAATCTCAATATGGTGAAAAAAAAATACAGGCACCTGATTCTACCTATCCCTCTAACACGGCGACACCCTCTATTGATATTGATCGCCCAGAAAATCACCTTCTTTTACATATCTTCAGAGACCTGGAAAGCAACAAAAATGTACCCTCGTATTAGTCCACGGTTCATCTTCAGATTTTGCATATCACACGTGAAAATATAGAATTTGTAATCTTCTTTGTGGTGTTCGTCCTAGGTACTGCAAAATAAACAAAATACATGACGCAACCAAAAAGAAATCTTTTTTCAGAAATTCGGTTAAACAACCAACAAACAACTACATATGCTTCAAATAAATAGAGAACACACAGTGTTGTTTTAAGTTTAGAGATGAGCTAAAGAACCACATAGTTTTGAATAGCCTTATGCAAATGGTCCAAAATTCATTATCAGAAGCCATAGCAGTCTTTGAGCCTACTTTTCCCATGAATTTTCTAGCCATCATCCCATCTGTCTAGCTTCTCTCCTCAACACTACTATGATGCAAACCATGCCCAAATTATCCCCCATTCATCATGCATCCAGATAATCACAGGTTAGAGGGATAAGCAATAGGAGATAGATAAATCCTAACTCCAAATCCACATAGCCTTCTTTCCATCCGTTCCCATCCTCTCTTGCATCCTCTTTGTGAAGGACATCCTAGCAGGACAAAAATTGGTCAGCACGTAAGAACAAAATAGGGAGAAGCAAGATCAGAGGCAACAAAAGGATCTTGCTGAATTGTACACAACAACGTCTCTCTAAGGAGAACAAAGAATCTGTTGGCATCAAGAATCCCACGAGTTGGCATCAAGAATGGAAGGGGAAAAGGACCGAGGCGAAAAGAATCAATGTAGGAAACGAGAGGAAGCTACATGGAGGGTGCTGCCGCCGCCTCTAGCTGCAATGGCAGCTTCCTTGCCTCCAGGTCGGAGGCAGTCGCGCTGCTTCCCTGGATGGATGAAGGAGACCCTCTGCGGCCGTTGCGGCTCCCGGAGCGCGCCCGGGACAACGGCGGGACGAGATCATCCCGAGCGCATACGGCGCCTCAGATCCGCAGCGGAGGGGCGTGGGGAAGGAAGGAGAGGTGGTCGCCGGCGGTGGAGGAGGTCGGCGGCGGCCGGGAGGGACGGAGGAGCCCGTCGTCGTCATCGGCGGCGGCGGCTAGGGTTGGCGCTCGGGGAGGAAGGAGCGGGAGTGGAATAGGTAAAGCGGAGGCACCGACGCACGCTCGCAGTAAATTCGGGGGCACCCCTTCAGCGTTTGAGGAGCTAGCGCCAGAACTCCACGCGTCGTGACCGTACCAGCAATTGTTTTTCACCGCAGACCGCTTTCACCCAACTCAAGTACACGCGGAGGACTCCAAATCGCTGGCACGGGCGCGATGCAGATCGAACGGTCTACAATCCCAAATCGCTGGTTGATGGTGCGTTTTCACCAGGTTCAGGAAAGGCCGGGGTTGGTGTCGTGATCCGTGATGAGGAAGGCAAATGTCTACTCTGCTCGTGGAGGGTGATCTTCGATGGCGAGTCACCGGAGGAGGTGGAGTGCAGAGCCATTCTAGAAGGTCTAAATCTGGCTACGGAATGGGAGCGGAGGAAGGCGGTGGTGGAGTCTGATTGCGCCTCGATCATCTCGGTGCTGAATGGGAATAGCCCAAATAAGTCCAAGCTAATGTTTCTGCTTGATGAAGTTAGACTGGTTAGTAGTCTTCTGCCGGAATGTACTTTCCAGGCAGCGAAAAGAGAACAGAATATGGTCGCCCATGAGCTGGCGCAGCTAGCAAAACGAAATACACACTCCACGGTGTGGCGTTTTGCAGTACCTAGCTGCGTGGAGTAGTTGGTTACCCAAGATTGTAATCATGCCTTGAGTAATCAATAAAGAGTTCTCTTTTCCTCGCAAAAAAATAGTATAATATTTCGCGTGAGGGCTTCAACAAATGGTAACACCCAAATGGTTTTAACTGCCGCCAACATCAGGCAAAGCTTTTTTTTTAATTTTTCCGATTTCGGTCATTTGTGCTTGTACCGGTTGGTCTATGAGGCCATCCCGCCCTGTTTTTGTTTTATCGAGAGGGTGTATATCAGGTGCAAACCATGTAAAAGTTGAAAATTTGAAAACTTTCTATGTTTGATTTTGCATTTACGCTTAAAAATAGTGCAGATAAAAGTTTAAAAGACAAGACTCAAAGAAAGTAGAGAGGAAATCTGCATAATGATCAAACCTACCTCCATTATCTGGTGTGAATTTTTAGTGTAGATGCAACATGCAAGATGCAAGGGCTGAGATCGAAAGTTTTGAAGTCTCCAACTTTTGCTTTGGAGCAGATACGCAACCTATCGCGAACTGGGGTGACGACAAAGAAAAATAGAAAATGAAAATTGGACTGGTCCCCCACAACAGTGTTCCCCTTCCTTCGACCGTGTTGCTCTTGCTTTTCTCTCATCACTGTACTGTAGCCGGCGCAGCCAATGAGGGGCTCGGCTTGACCGCCATCCGTCTTCGTCGCGCGTCCCCGGCCATGGCGTCTCCAGGCCATCGCGCCGCCGCTGCCGCCGCTTCCGCCCGCAAGCAGCTTCGGGTGCTTGTTCCCTTCGCCCGCGACCGTCTGGTAAGTGCGATTCTTTCCCCGTCGCGCCGCCCGCTTCGCCGAAACCCCATCCTTTGGAACTAACTGTCCCTGAGCTGCGCAGCGCATCCCCGACGAGCTCGCCAAGGACATCGACGCCGGGGAGGCCCTCGTCGTCGGCAAGTCAAGGTCTGGTCCGTCGTGGTCGCGCGGGACGGCGCCGGCGCGTTCCTAGGGCGAGGGTGGCCGGAGTTCGCGGATGTGTGCGGCGCCGGCGAGGGGTGGCTCCTCGTCCTCCGGCACCGCGGCCGCGGCGTGCTCACCGTCAAGGCGTTCGACGCCAGCTGCTGCCTCAGCGAGCTTGGTGCTCCGCCACCTGCAGGTAAAAATTCCGCCTTTTCTTTTCGTGGTGTCCTATTCTTGAACAAAATGTCCTCACCTGTGGCTGAATGTGACTGATCCTTGGCAAAGTACCTGTAAATCCTTTTATTGCAGTAGTGCTGTTTGTCTAAAAGAGGAACATCTTGTATTGTACTTTGGGGGGAACTTGTGATATTGCAGCATTGGAGTCTTTAATTGAACTGTACATCTGCTACTTGAATGAATCGACAACACTAATTTTTTTAGAAACTGGGGATGAGAAACGAACCTTTCAAGAAGATGTGCTCTGGAATAGGAGAATACGGGTCCTTTTCCACTTCTAGTTTACCACAGCCAATTAGTAATCGCTTAAATTGTTACAGCTTGTTTGTTTGAGCTAACAATTTTGTTTCTATTTCTTCATTCTTTTCATCTACATTTGTTACTGAGTTATCTCTGCACCTGTTTGGCCTCAAGACCTTTGGGTCCGCTGAAGCTATCCTTTCTTAGCTTCTCCCCTCCTTGTACATTTGGGCTCCTTTGTCAAGTGGTGCGTGTGAAACTGGTTTCCAGCAGCAGACTTAAGTATGTCTTGATATGCCATAGGAAGTAACCATCATGTAACTCCAATCATTAATTCATACTTGCAGGTTGAGATATCTCATTTGCACAATCTCATCTTATTGGACTATGGACGGCACACTGTCAACTTAAATGATAAGCTATTGTTCTGATTGCTTCTTCAATCGATCATCCTTGATCAACGTGGCTCATGACTTAGTACATGACATGCTCCACATCATACACAACCACCGCCAGTGCTTTTATCCATTTATGTGTTTCTTGTTGCTCGTTAAGTTCTGCATCCACACAAAAGTAGTGTCGCCCAGCTGAGCTACACGCACACAAACATGGTATCGTCCTATCTATGTCCTGGCTTAATCGCTTTCTTATCTGTTCTTTGCATCAGTTCATGATAGGCTACATGCAAGGAGTAAGAAGTTGGTTTTGCATTAGTTATCAATATAGTTGTGAAAGATATATATACTACAGAGGCAGTAATCGTAATTATGTCTTGCAGATACATATTACTAATTTTTAGCGTGAACTACGTACATTGGGTTAGAGTTTCCAGCTGCTGCCTCAGCGAGCTTGGTGCTCCGCCACCTGCAGGTAAAAATTCCGCCTTTTCTTTTCGTGGTGTCCTATTCTTGAACAAAATGTCCTCACCTGTGGCTGAATGTGACTGATCCTTGGCAAAGTACCTGTAAATCCTTTTATTGCAGTAGTGCTGTTTGTCTAAAAGAGGAACATCTTGTATTGTACTTTGGGGGGAACTTGTGATATTGCAGCATTGGAGTCTTTAATTGAACTGTACATCTGCTACTTGAATGAATCGACAACACTAATTTTTTTAGAAACTGGGGATGAGAAACGAACCTTTCAAGAAGATGTGCTCTGGAATAGGAGAATACGGGTCCTTTTCCACTTCTAGTTTACCACAGCCAATTAGTAATCGCTTAAATTGTTACAGCTTGTTTGTTTGAGCTAACAATTTTGTTTCTATTTCTTCATTCTTTTCATCTACATTTGTTACTGAGTTATCTCTGCACCTGTTTGGCCTCAAGACCTTTGGGTCCGCTGAAGCTATCCTTTCTTAGCTTCTCCCCTCCTTGTACATTTGGGCTCCTTTGTCAAGTGGTGCGTGTGAAACTGGTTTCCAGCAGCAGACTTAAGTATGTCTTGATATGCCATAGGAAGTAACCATCATGTAACTCCAATCATTAATTCATACTTGCAGGTTGAGATATCTCATTTGCACAATCTCATCTTATTGGACTATGGACGGCACACTGTCAACTTAAATGATAAGCTATTGTTCTGATTGCTTCTTCAATCGATCATCCTTGATCAACGTGGCTCATGACTTAGTACATGACATGCTCCACATCATACACAACCACCGCCAGTGCTTTTATCCATTTATGTGTTTCTTGTTGCTCGTTAAGTTCTGCATCCACACAAAAGTAGTGTCGCCCAGCTGAGCTACACGCACACAAACATGGTATCGTCCTATCTATGTCCTGGCTTAATCGCTTTCTTATCTGTTCTTTGCATCAGTTCATGATAGGCTACATGCAAGGAGTAAGAAGTTGGTTTTGCATTAGTTATCAATATAGTTGTGAAAGATATATATACTACAGAGGCAGTAATCGTAATTATGTCTTGCAGATACATATTACTAATTTTTAGCGTGAACTACGTACATTGGGTTAGAGTTTGTTCCAGATATGAGTAGATTGCACTTGTATGGGGTTCTGTTACGAACGATGAGGGAATATGCTAGAGATAGGGACAGAGGTTCTATGGAAGAAAAATAGAATCGACGATTGAAGTTGCTTGTGGTCCACTTATTCATGGGGTAGATGTTATTTTTGTGAGACTTTCTAGCCTATTTCTCCATTTTCTATAAGTGACTCTAAAAGATTTGTTACCCCCTTTTATGGTATAATCGATTTCTGTTTTCAGTTAAACTCGTATTTTGTTAGAGTCTGTAACTCGTATTTTGTTCAGTTAAATCAAATAAAAGTAGCGATTCATACTGTTTCATAGTGTTGGTGACCTTCTTGGATCCTGAAAGGCTAAAATTAATATTGCAACATTGTTGGGATCCTTAATTCCTATGTGCACCTGATCCTTCAAAGACGAGAAAGAATGATCTTGTAACTTTTTAGGGATCACGAAACTTACGAGAGTATTTTATTACCGAAGTAAGAGTATATCTGATCTTGGCTAATTTCCACACTAGTTACCTGCAGCCAATTCTTTATTACTTGAATGCATATCTGTTTTGGTTTAAACTGATTCTTTGTACTTCATTTTTCAGTTGAAGCAACAACGATCAGCAATACTGCTCATAAGCCGAGGTTTATCAGTGTGCTCTCAGAAGATTTCCGGGAAAATATGGTTTGTAGATTTTTGTTATTGCTAATTTTCTTTACTCACTTTGTTTTTTTTTATGGGCTAACTCAACTATTTCTTATGTATTCTTGCAGCTAATACCTGCTAAATTTGTGCAACAATGCATGCCCAGCGATCATCTGAATAATAGCATGGCCATCATTTTGGGCCCGCACGGCAAAGTTTACAACATAAAGCTCGAGATGGTTCGGTCAGACACGTTCTTCACAGGTGGCTGGTCACAATTTGTGGAGTTCCATGGCATCACTAAAAATGATTCTCTGCTGTTAAGGTATGAGAGCAACATGGTGTTTACCATCAAAGTTTTTGGGCCTGATGGATGCCAAAAAGAGTCCAAACACGAGGAAACCAGAGTTCAAGAAAGTAAGCAATAGATAACAAGCTTATTATATTTTAAAATCTACTAGTGCTGAAGTTAGAATTGTGAGTTAAATACTGAAGCACATGTCTCTGCTGTCTTATGAAGCATCAACCTTACCAGAAACTGCAAAGCAGCTGGAAGCATCGCCTGGTTCCATTTGGAAGCGTAAGCAAAATGACATGGAATCATTTCAGAGGAACTGTTTCTACAAGATTGTGCCGCCATCGTGGATAAGGAAGAAGATCAACACCAGCACGCTTGAAACACATCTTGTAAGCACAAGTATTTCATTATTCTTAAATAAGATAAAACTGTATATTCAACATAGTATGACCTGAAAAGTTTCTAGGGTATGGCATATTGCCATGGGAGACTTCTGTAAGAAGCTTCTATTTCCTTATGAACAAAATGAGACTGACATGTTTCTCGATCATTTGATGCTCTGACTGCTGCAATATATGTAAATGCTAATAGGAAAAATGGTAAATATATAGAAGTACTGGAATTTTTAAATATCAAATGATGTATAACATTTTTCATGTATATATGGCATGGTCTTACTATTGAACCCAAAGAAATAGAGCTTACATCTAGTGGCCAGTATTCATATAGTGAATTATTAATCGTTTACTGAAACCAGTGATATCTATATTATTCAGGCTTTGACAACAACTTTCTGCGATGCAATTGGGTTGCGGAAACCTCGCATGATAACGCTCAAGACATCAATGGACAGTACTGTCTCTTGGCTGGTGCAAGGTCTCCCATGCAAGACAGGTAGCTACCTACTTGTGCAGGGTTGGAAGAGGTTCTGCCAGGAGAACCATCTCAAGGAAGGAGACATCTGCACTTTCAATATCATCAAAACCACACTATGGCATGTTGTTATCACACGTCGTAAGGAAAATATGAATCAGCTCTGCTATGTGAGTTAAATGTTGAAGGTCCTGTACTTCTTATGTTTTGAATTTTATTTTATGAAGTATCAATAATAACATATTCTAACGCTGCAGGAAACCCCTGAGAGCCATAGTGGCAGGTCATGTAGTGAAGGGCTAAAGAGGCCAAAAGGCTCAATGACTTGTCTAAACAAGACTAGGACAAAATGTGTCTTCGAGATTGGTCCACCGGCATGGATTCAGAAGGAGATAAACGCCACCACAATTCAAAAGCAACTTGTAAGTTAAGCAATTTCTCAGTTGATATGAACAATTGGGGGATAGAAGAAAAGATTTCTTGCAAATGAAAATTTTTGCTAGGATATGCATAAAGGGTTTCCGTTGTTATGCTTACCGATGCAAAATAGGAACTTACATTTTCATCTTATTTATGATAATATAGTCCATATGCTATCATTGGATGGTAGAAGCCAACATATTGAAGTAATTATTTTGACATGATATTAACTTTCATACAAAATTTGAGAGCATGTTATCAAACTTGACATGATAAAAAAATTCAAACTGGGGTCTGTTACTTTTGTTTGTGCTTTCTTTCACCTCTTGTTGGTCCTTTTGAAGTTCATATTAGACTACCTCAACTTGCTTGTTGTTTGTTTGGCGTTATAACATGCACTACATAACTCCTGCTGGTAAGTTCCTATTTCCATGTGCAGAAACCGGAGCCAAGATTTTCATTTGATGCTTTAATTACTGATAGTATATGTTTGCATGCTTCACAAGAGGAAACAAATAAATATTTGAAGTCTTTTGGGATGTATATGCACTTTTAGAACATGTTATCAAACCCCGCATGATAATAAAGAAATGCAAAGCTAGCAGTCATTATTCATCCACTGTGATACATGGATTATAAATTAGTCGGTTGACTGAAATGATTGTGATTCTTTCAGAATTTGCCTCATGCCTTCTGTGAGGCTATTGGACTCCGGCAGCACTGCACGATCACTCTCAAAACCTCCATGAGCAGCCCCAGGTCATGGCTGGCACGTCTTCGTCCATACAACCCTTGCAGCCACTTGATAGGGCATGGTTGGATGAATTTCTGTCATGAGAACGGCATCAGGGTGGGCGATATCTGCACCTTCACCATCGTTGAAACCAACCTGTGGCACGTCGCCATCGCGCGTGGATAAGCTTGGAACCTATAGTGCACCAGTCCACTTGTGTGATTTATGCACTGGATGTTAATGTTGGTACCATTAAATGGACAAGTTATTGTGGGAAATGCACCATCGGATGGCATTCCTTTTTGACATTGTAGATGAGCTCTATTACCAGTGTTGCACTATTATATGTTGCAGTAGCTGTAACAGTTGCTCCGTTATATACTGTGTTGTTCCGAGCAGCTTCAACCTATTTTTGAGAGCCCAATGCCATGAATTGATTCTCTGTCGAATCATATGAATTGGGTCTCTTTTTAATGGAATAATTAGATATTTGCCATTGCAATTGTTCCTAACAAGAGATCTGCCATCGCAAAAACGATAATGAGAAATGTGCCATCGAGGTTGCAATTCTTACACATATTTGCCATTGTTGGCTTGTCAATAGGTAATGGAAGCGGGAAATGACCAAAATACCCATGTCTTTCTCCTCTAACTAGATTTTTTTTAAAAAAAAACTCCCTAGCATGCGGTTGAGCCTAAGGGCCAGCATATGGATCATTTCGATCCATATACTGGTGATAGTGTAGCCGCATCGGACGGTGTCGTTTGGCTCTCTGCACTCCGGTCACGAGAGAATAAAAAATGGAAATATAGCTGGAGGAGAAATATTGCAGATTTCTGCATTATTGTTTTTGCAATGACGGATCTCTGAGTAGGAATATTTGTAATGACAAATATCTAATTAACCCTTTTTTTATACTGGTTTTTTTCGAGTTTGAGCATATGCGACCATGAGACAGCAACTTCCAGCGTGCTGCTGAATTCACCGAGTCCTATACCTGTGGGACAGAAGTTCTCTCTCTGGTTCTTTGTTGCCATTGTAACTCTTGCTTTTTCAATATCTAGCAAAGGTGACAAGAACTTGGCGTTCCTTGCAAGTTGCAACAGTTAAACCTGGTGTCCAAACGGCTTTGAATACGAACATAATTTTCTTAAGTAATTGTTAACGTAAAATATCATGCAGAAATCTGCTATAGAAATAGAAAAATTGGATTCATGTGCTTTTACAGATGGAATTTCCGCGTGTAAATGGACACCAATGTAGAAAACATCTTCTAAAATTGTATTTTAATATCATCAACTATTTTGTTTGTCCATTCAACCCGTTAAACCATGTTTCATCTCAATTTATTATCCCGAATTTAAGTTGGACTGGTTCATCCCTAATGAGAATTGACTGAAGTTTGCCGGAGTATATGATCCAAATTCTCGAATAATAATTTAACTTTCCTCATATACTGATAATCGAAACTGAATCTTTAATATCAAATTGTAAAAATCTGATGTAATTTTTCGAATGGGGCTACAAGAGGGTGACAGATCCATGGGTTAAAATTTAGTTGAAATCCCAATAAATTTTAGTCTATAGGTGCGTTCATTTTCACCCCTTTAAATTAGAATTTATTTAGTACCTTTAAATAATAATAAAAAATTAACGTGAATCCAAAATTTAGAGCCCAAAAACGAACACACCCAAAATGAATGTTTTTTTCTCGTGAGCCTCTAAATAATTGCTCACGGCCACCGCAGCCTCAGCAGTCAGCACCCGCTTTTGCCTCTTCGCCTTCACTGCACTGCAGCCGACGGAGCCTCGGAAAGTCAGAAGCGCCCAACCCAAACATTCGTCCCCCGGCTATGGCGTCTCCGGGCAACCATGGCGCCGCAGCCCGCAAGGACCTTCGTGTGCTACTGCCTTTCTCCTTCGACAAACTGGTAAGAGCAGCGATTTCGCCGTCGTGCTCGCGTTCTTGCACGCCAAAACCCCTACCTTTTGAGCAACAAATTGATCTTGCAATTGCATTTGGCAGCGCATCCCCGACGAGCTGGCCGCGGAGATCGGCGCCGGAAACGGGGAGGCCCTCGTCATCGGACCTTCCGGCGACGAGGTCAAGGTCTGGAAAGTTGAGGTCCGGCGGGACGGCGACGGCGCGGTCCTGGGCCACGGGTGGCCGGAGTTCGCGGCCGCGTGCGGCGCCGGCGCGGGGTGGTTCTTGGTGCTCCGGCACCGCGGCCGCGGCGTTCTTACCGTCAAGGCGTTCGACGCCAGCGGCAGCATCAGGGAGATCGGCGCTCCAGCTCCACCTGGAGGTAAAGATCGATTTCGCGTGTAAATTTTGGACCTTTGCTTCTAATCAAGTCTAAAATTTCGAATAAATTGAAAGTTATTCACTTCAATCATTGAATGTGATGGATACTTCGCTCAAGTACCAACCTTTGTGTCCCTTGTAGGTTGTGCGACTTTATTTTACTTTTCTGCTTCCCTTGTAAATGCTAAATTTGTCCTTTTGGTAATGTTGATGATTTGCTTGGACTCAGAAATGTCAACTGGGACATTGCTCTGCTGAAGTCCATAAAATGCTTCAGATATGGTAATCGAGGGAGTGAAAAACAAATGATCATGTAAATAATTGTAGGTGTGCTTGTTATAATATTTGATCTTGGTTAACTTATAGGTTGGCATAGTATTTGGGTTGGTTATTGATAGCAGTTTTTGTGAGCACAGAGTAATGTTGATTTTCTGTTTTACTGTACGTTCCAACTGATTGTGTGTAATTGATACTGTGTCAGCTGAAGCAACCGTGAGAAGTAAAGCAACATTTAAGCCACAGTTCATCCGTGTGCTTCCACAAGATTTCATAGAAAAGATGGTTTGTGGACTGTTATTGCTAATTCGTTTTCTCTTCTTGGAACAATCTGACTTTAGTCTTCTATTCTGTTCTTTCAGCTAATACCTGCAAAGTTTGTGCAACATTACATCCTCAAAGAGCACCTGGATAAAAGCAAGGCTGTCATTTTCGTCCCCCTTGGCAAAATTTATCAGATTGAACTTAAGATGAATCAATCGGGCGTGTTCTTTGCAGGTGGATGGCCACAGTTTCTGTCCTTTCATAACATCACTGGACCCAACACGCTGTTGTTAAGGTATGAGGGCAACATGGTGTTTACAGTCAAAGTTTTTGAGGCCAATGGATGCCTGAGGGTGGCCAATCACAAGGATATCAGAATGCAACAAAGTGAGCAAAGGATTTATGATTTTAGGATATATTTGAATCTGTTAGAAATGGATTTCATGCTTATTTAAATACTTAACTACATGTCTTTTTTGTCTTATCAACATTAGCAGAGAGTGAACAGCTGCAGGAAACACCACCTAGCGGTCAAGGAGAAAAGAGACCAAATAGCTCCGTTACATACCTGGACCATGTTAAGACAGAATGTGTCTATGAGATTGGACCACCAGCATGGGTAAAGAAGGAGGTCAACACCAGCACTATCGGATATTGTCTTGTAAGCTCAATAATTAATGTTTTCGATATGAGCAACTGAGCAAGTTAGAAGTAGGGTAAACTTGTTTCAAGTATAGCAAGAATCTGAACTGAAAATGTGTTAGGAAATGCAAGCTAAAACTGATGTCAACAAGCATGCCTGAGAAACAGTATTACCAACATTTACATTTGATGCTTTAACAACTGATGATATACAGAGGAGTGATCACATGAGGAAACAATTTACACATTGACATACTAGGATTTGTTTCTTTAGCATCCATGTTGTAAAAATCTTTTGGACTTAACACTTACATTGGTTGCTATAGCATCAGCTCTAGCATCACATTTGTCATGGATATGAATGTAATTCAGATCTAACAGTCCGAAGTATCCACTGCAGTACATGGGTTGGTTTTCTTGTAAAAATTTGTTTGCGTAACTAATGTGATTGCAATTCTCGCAGGCTTTGCCAGTGGTCTTCTGTAATGCAGTTGGGTTGCAGGAGAGTTGCTTGATCACCCTGAAAACATCACTCTGTGGCGTCAGGTCTTGGCAGTTGGCCATTACCCCACGCAGGAGAAGCAGCCACCGTGTTACTGGGGGCTGGAAGAGGTTCTGCCAGGACAACGAGCTCAAGGTAGGTGACTTGTGCACCTTCAACATCGTCGAAACGAGGCTGTGGCATGTCGTCATCGAGCGTTGTTAAAGCTTGGTTCAGACAATACATTGTTTCATCCCCAATTAAGACTATTGTTAAAAAGCCTTGGGTGCTCTTGTTATGTGATGTACTCCGTGCCTGTTTGTTGACAAGTCGGCTCAAACTTTTGAGTAACCGAACATTTCTGGGAGGTGCCGTCTCCTGTTGTCAGTAGTAAGTGCATTCACCTGTTTCGGAGCTATTTGCTAAGTTGCATAAAATTAGCATATTAAAAATGTTAACTTTATCCAAGCGTTTCCTGCGACCTGATACCTGACCGTTAAAGTGTTTTGCAAAATTTTTGTTGTGCGAAGCACGGTTCAAGCTAAACTTATTTTACAACGTTTTGGCTGCCTAGCTAGCTTGAATTGGCATTTAGGAGTATACGAATGGTTTTGATGAATGAAAAGAGAAAAGAGGGCTTCCTGCGTCGTGACGCTAGGACCATCCTGATTCATGTACAACCTGAGCTCCTCAATGTAGCATGTGCGTCGCCAAGATGATACCGTTCCTGTTGAGGTTGACGACCGCGCCCACCGTAGAACACCAGCTCGACGGTCGGTATGGTGATTGAGCTCTGGCCATTGAAGTCGAAGATGCCGCTGGACGGCGCCGACGGGTACTGCTTCATCCCGCCCTTGAACGCCGACGAGAGCACCGAGTACGCCGTGACGACCGTGCCGGAGTCAATGATCGCCCCGCCGGCCGGAGAACACCGAGGACGGGACGTTGAGCTGATGGCCTGAAGAAGCACGCCGTAGGGCGAAGCCAGCTTTTGAGCTTGGGGGTGCCATGAGGCCATAAGGGGTGCCAGACAATAGAAATTCCATGGTGATTAGCAAAAAAAGCTAGTGATTAGCCAATGGTGAAAATTAGATGAGCAATTTCAAGCTCTATGACTCAAAACCCACCTACCTCACAAGTTGTGATGCAATTTGTTGAGAAATGTAATAGAGTAGAGAGACTCAAGAGAACAAGAGAATGAATCAAATGATTCAAGTGTGTCTTTCATTCATGGGGTGTTACATATTTATACACGATGAAAGGTTGCGACCAAAGAGTCGTAACTATTCATCCAAAGGTTGCGTCCAAATGGTCGCAACTGTTCGTCTAAAGGTTGCGACTGTTCACTAATGGGAATCGGATGATTTACTCATTTACTCATTTCTACTTTGTTAGCTCACCTTTGTGGGCTTATATGGTACTAGACGTTGTGGCACGCCCTTGGCGCGCCAGTCTCTCGGTTCAATTTGCTGTTATTGTTATGTCATGATTGGCCGTCAGCGTGATATATGATATACAGAGTTATGACTTGTGATTTGCCAGACATCGACCACGGGCCGGTGAGATTTGCTATTGGAGCGCAAAGAGCTCAAACAACGGTTTATAAAAACTGGGATCGTTGACGTGAGCTAATATGGAAAAGGGTGATGAACAGTTGAGTTGATTCGGTTCGCCTGGCCTAGGCGAGCAGGGCATGTAGGGCTAAGCAAACTTTCTGCACATAGGAACACTAAAGCAAGCAGTCAGGTGCCTGAAGAAAGAAAAAGACCGACATGACGAAGGCAATGCAACTTGTAGAACCAGACAAGCATCGAACAACACACAGATCATCAACTAAGGACGAGCCATGCACATGAGAACGAAGAAAAGCTCATCAGCCACCAGAAACAGTCTACGAAATACCGTTCAAACAACTTACGCAGGGCTCTAGCTAGTATATTATAACGATCGAAGTCGCCTAAAATGTCTAATTCCAGATATGTCAGGTTGAACGACATCAAGTGCCTGGACACCATCCTCTGTCACAAAGCAACATGCAACAGTCAATGGTGCATTGGCTAACGAGGGGAGGTGCACAATTTCTAACCCTTTTTGTAGCCGAACCCACATACCCAAGAACATCAACTACAACCACACCACGGTCACGGAGCACCAGTTCACCTGACGAGCACACGCAGCATGAGACTCACCCGGCAACGATTCATCCTCGTGGCGCTCGTCGCGCCTGACTGCAAGAACACAGCAGAACCCGCAGAAAAATCTAACCAGATCAGCGACGACATGTGTGCCGACAACCACGAAAAACAGGCACTCCAAGAGGCGATGAAATCGGCGCATCGGCCTGCTACATACTGCGGGTCCGCGACTCCAAGCAGCTGCACAAGAACGTGTGCTAGGCGTTGGACTTGATCTAGACGCTGGCAACTCCGAACGCCACCGAGACGATCCCACGCACAACAGCGACAAGTCCCTCGCCTGTGGCAGCACTCTAATCCAATGGGACAGCAGAATAGCTAACAAAAACGCTGCACAACCAGCTGAGAAATCAGTCAACATGCTAATCAAGTGAGGCACTGGTCCACGGCACACATTCGCACAGTCGCATCACTCGGCAAAGTTTCATAAACGTGAACCAAACGACTTGAACATGCTAATTAATTATCATACAAAACTCTGGCAGCCGTCCGGGAACGTGGTGGGTAGGATGCTCCCAGTGAGCTTGTTCTCGGCGCCGCTGAACGCCCTGAACCTCACGATGCCCGGCTACCGCTCTCCGGTGAAGTTGTTCGTGCTGAGGTTGACGTACTTGAGCCTGTCGCAGCCATTGAGCACGCCGGTGATGTTGCCGGTGAGCCTGTTGGTGGACATGTTGAGCACGGCGAGGTCGCCACATATCGCCGGGAAGTTTGCCGCGACTCCGGCTCCGCCCTCGAGCTGGTTCTCGGACACGTTGAGCGTGTGCAGCCAGTGGCGGAGCCTCCGGGGGGGCGGGGCAGGGGCGGGG
>LAPY01002372.1:70558-86639 GCA_000970635.1 Eragrostis tef
GCAGCAGAGGCAGCTTGACGCCACCGAGACCGAGCGCGTTGAAGCTGAGGTCAAGCACGGACAGGGACGCGAGCCAACCGAGGTCCACGGCATTGAGCACACCAGAGAACCCGCCGCGGCTGGCGTTGATGGCCGTGACGCGGTCCGTGTCGACGTCGCAACGCACGCCGAACCACGTGACGCCGCATGGGTCGGGCGAGTGTGCGCCCCAGCCAAGCGACTTGGCCGCGCCCGTCGAGTTCGCGATGGCTTGCATGGCCGCGGCGTCGTCGGCGTTTGTCGTTGCGGCGTCTGCGTCCCATCTGGGGACGCCGCCGAGGACGAGACGAGGAGGAAAACAACTAGCGCCGACATTGCCAGGGGCTTGGTTCTGTTCGATGGCAATGGTTTGGGCACGCCGTAACGCCACCACTTTATGTAGCTGGCTCTTGCGGTCTTGCGGTTGCATGCCTTGCATGATGCGAGTATTAAAAATTGAACTTTTTTTTTGCCATATAAAATTTTAAACCTGAATTGCTTGCCATTATTGCAAATAAAATTCGTCAAGTTGGTGTTTGAACCAAGGAGATTGCATGCCTTATTGATTCCAAAGAAGAAGAGGCATACGTGATACGTGTTGACGTACACAACCGGATCTGCAAGAAGTCACTTGTGTTGGACCGGTGCGCTCCTGCTTCACAAATCATTTGATGTGTTGAACACGTAACACATTTAAACAATTTCTTTTTTGGAAAGACCAAAATGAACAAAGATCTTTCTAATCTTTCATTTTGATGCTCTTGTTGGATATATGTGCCCAAGGGACAATAAGGAATTGATCTGTATGTGGGTCATATACGGATATTGATACGTGAAGGATTAGAAACCTTATGAGCCTACAACGTGAAAGTCTATTAGCGGACTCGATATAAGTAGGGGCGGAGCTAAGGGCGCCATGTACGTTGCCACAACTCTAATAGCTGCCGCCCCTCTACCTCACACGAACCCCTAGCTGTGCCGCCGGTTCTAGCACACAGGCGTGCGGCAGCGTGTGGCGTTCCTTCCTTGTACGTGTGGATACCGCAAGAAGAGGCACCAACGTGGGAAACAAATTACATAGGACCCGGGTCTTACACAAAACAAAAAAGGCCCATCTCCCTTCGCGCCACGTGTATCGTTTGATCTAAAAGAAACCAACCGCTCGCCCCACTCCGAAACTAGTACGTCATGGCAGGCGAATGCTGCAGATTGAGTTCTCGCCGGCAGCCTGATGAATGTTGACATTTGTGCCAACTGAAGAACGAAAATATAGAAAAATTAATTCTTAATTCATGCGATTGCCCTAGAGATTAAAATCAGATAGCACCAGGCTCACATTAGTTTACCGCCGCCGCTGACCGAGCGATCAGGAGACCGACGTTGTTGTCCTACGCGAGCGATCGAGGACCTGATTGTTCCCACCGGCCATTTCCCTGGTGACTTGTTCGTGCGTCTCACACCAGCGATTGAGAGGACGACGAGAGTTACGGAGCCGGGTGAGCCTGAGCGGATCGGTTGCTTTGAGATCCAAACAATACACGTAGCGCGAGGGGAGTTTTTTTTTTTTTGTGTAGGACCCGGATCCTATATAATTTGTTTCCGCCAACGTGGGGCTGATCGGCTGGACGAGGAAGATTAGGCTGTTGCGATCATCTACTTCCTCTACATCGATGCGCGACTACGTTGGACAGAGCTACTCCAACAACGCTTCCGCTCCGCCTGCGCGTCTAGTGGTAACGATCCATGATCCCCTTCTCGTTAGGTATTCTTGGTTGAACGCCCAGAGATAGATGTTTAGGGAAAGATATTTTTTTGGTTATTTTACCAGCAAGAGCAACATCCATTTCTTGACGGTGAATATCTGCTAGGTCGAGGGAAAGATAGATGTGTGTGTGTGTGTGTGTGTGTGTGTGTGTTGGTGGGAGCCCTTTGTGGATATACGTACACTGTGTGAGTGTTGGGGGAGCCATTTGTGGGATACCCACACTTAATGATTTTACTCCGTTTATGCATGTTGTTATTTTCTGGGTAACATACTGCTTACTTTCTAGAACGCGACCTCCATTTGTCCAGGATCCATACAGCGAGCTCATCATTGAAATTTTTCGCAAGAGAGGTGTTCACCAATAACGATGGCCGCATAGATATGCTTGGCACCTGCCTTTACCGCCGCCGGAAGCAACTCGTGGCCGCCTACAAAAGTCTCGTGGCGGCACAAGAGCTAGCGTCCCGCACCATGGGCGACAGCGTGCATGGTCGAAGCGCGCATACCAAGCTTAGTACGTAGGTGTAGCGCGCCACGGCGGCGCCACCAGCGACAAGAAGAGTTCGGTCGCCTTCGCGCTAAGCGGCCAAAACCCCTTTGCCTTTTTGCCTTCGGCACCGAAGATATGCGGCGCGAGCAGAGCGAGCAGACGCTGGGCGTGCGACTGTGCGAGCACAAATGCGGCGGGTCCAGAGCGCGCAGGAGCTCGCGGGGACCACCCGCCTGCGATTATCCTTGGACCCCCGGAGAGCTACCAGAAACGCCGTGACTTGTGCAGTTGTGCACTGTTTGGTTCACGTACGTGAAGGGAGCGGAACTAACCAACGGGATTGCACTGCCTGGTTCCCTCACGCTTAATCAGCTGATTGAAACCAGCGAGACACTCACTACCAGCAAATGGTTCCAGCAACCAGAAAGCGTGATTCCTGTCTGGTAAACCAAGCCATAACTGTATATACAAAGATTTAATCAAAGGAACAACGCGCACAATCAATTTGCTAACTCCGGAGGCATCGTAGTCACCATGCAAGGAGTAGTAAGTATACCAGTGAAATGGCTGATCAGAAGCAAAAGGCCTGTTTGACTTGTTAGTTTGATCTCTTACACCCGAAAGCCCAAAGGCCCAAGGGGCCTTGATCGCACCCTGATCGGGGGTGCCCAACCCAACCGATGGTTGGTGGGCCCCTGTCGCACTGCGTCATATAAAAGGAGGTGCGGGGGCGCTCAGTACGAGGTTGACTGGAGCCGCCACACACCCATCGACAACCCTAATCCGATCTAGAGAGAAGGGCTCAGCCAACAACGGGAAGCCGCAGCCACCACGTCCTCACCGTACGGTGCCGCCATCCCAGCCAGTGCCGCTACAGGCCTGAGGGATATCGGCGTTTCCGCTCATCCACGTTGACTCCGACAACCGCCGCTGTCCGCCAATCGCCTCAATGGTGGCTCCTGCACAATCGTCACACGAAGGTACTAGTCCTTCTTCCTTTCTCCTAGATCCAGATCCGAACACCATGCTTATACCTAGAACAGATAATAGGACCCGTTATTGCTACACCTAGTTGCTTCACAGATTCTAACATGACTATGTAACATGATTGCCGAAAAGTATGACCCAAGCAGGTAAAAAAAAAGATATATATGCTCAGGTAAATTTGCTGAACGAATACCAGATGTCTGGTCAAAGATGTCAGACACACACACACACACACACTGAGCAATAAATCCTTTTGCATACACATGACTAATAACTAACCAAAATTCACGGGTATCAATCAGTCACAAGTCTGACCAAGGAAACGACGTTATAAGATAATTATTATTCTGGGAACATAAAGGATAAGATTTGAAATATATCTTGAACACAAAAAATTAACAATTACATAAACATCTCCACTATCAACGCATGTTTGTGAGTGCCGGTGACTATAAGAAGCAGGGAACAAACCCATAGCAGTCTTCTTCAAGAGCAATGAGAGCATGCACTTCATCATATTGTCATATGATATCATTGTTGGTTTGAAATGAAGAAACCATATCACGACCCGGATGAATTCTGACGGCGTGGTAGTCTTTTCCACCTTCATAGCTCTTCTCTCCAAACAGATGCAGAAAACTCACGCTATGCTTCAGCACGAACTCATCGTTCCCATCACCTTCCTTAAGAACCCAGATGATAGTCCATAGCTTTTCTCATCCACACCAGCATTATCCCCATAAAACTCACTCCCACGACCATCAGCTGGCAGTCCGTAGGAGATATCATTCATGCACCCTTGTGATTGACCAAGAAAATCGGACACTTGTTTCGATCAAACATGTTTTTCTTTGACCACCAATATGTCAATAAAAATATATCTTTAAATATTTTGATCAAACTTAAATGCATTGCTGGATTTCATAGCAAAACTAGTTACACATTTTTTTATATAGTGTAGGCTTGTAATTATTAGTGGTATAAGCAATGTATTGTTGACTATATATGTCAGTATATATAGAATAAATTATTTTGTTACTAGAGTAGGTAAATGAGAATTACTGAGATCATACATATCTATGATAATATGACACAAGCAGAGTAGGGAGATGTTCCAATCGCAGTATCCAGAACGATATGTCCTCCAGCTCATGCTTATAAAATCAAAAGGTTTTGGCAGTAAACGTTGGACACAATCATGTGGAGCAGCAACCATTTTGGCAGCGAGTTTATGTACTCCCAAAATACTTTACTTCTAAAGTTAAGTGAAAGAATTCATGTGATCAGCAGAAACTGGGATACTTTCATTCATAGCCAAACTCGGCATAGATCAGTTCAACAACCCAAAAAGCAAATCAATAGATTACAAAACAGAGTAGCCAGAGATAGAATTAATCATGAGTTGGTTGTTGTCCGTCTAGAAGATATTATGGCTCTTCGTGCATGCGACTGTAGCCCCGTACGTCCGGCACATATTGTTGCATTGGCGCATGTCCTCGTATCGTGCATACAATCTATTGCAACCAAGCGATCTAACATGGTTCGCCGATATTTCGATTTCCGGTAAGGTCGACAGAAGTGCCCTTGGCGAAGTTCGGGATCCCGCACAGGTCGTTACCGGCGGCACTGAAGACCCGCAGGTTGTGAAGTTTGCTGACGTCAGGCAGGGGTCCGATCAAGGAATTGTGATCCAACCGTACTTCCACGAGGCTCTCCATGCCAGGGATGAATTGATCTATGCGCCCCCCGAGCGTCGAATGGCCAGCGCCGTCCTGTTCCTGGTCACTGACGTCGAGGTATTTGATCTGGCTGTTCCTCCCAAAGGTGGGAGAGATGGGCCCAAAGATTTCGTTCCTCGCCAGCGACAGTCTTTCTAGGACCGGGAACACGACGGTGTTACCGAAGAAGTCCGGGAAGTCACCTAGAAAGCTGATGTTGTTGGCAGAGGAGCAGGTGAGCACGTCCAGCTTGAATTTCGTGGCTGTCATTTCATTGTCGTCAAGGGCTATCGTCTCGAGTGCGGGAAAGGCGGCGAAGAAGCCTTCGGGAATGTAGCCGTAGTTGTTGGAGGTCCAGGGAGCGGAGGTGCTGCAACGGCGTTGGAAGAAGGGGGAGGCTACCCCTGTCTCCCCCAAGTAGCCGGTTGAAGCTTACGTCGAGCTCGGCGAGGAAGCTGAGCTTGCTGAAGTCGGGTCCGTCGATAAAGCCGTTGAGACCGGCGCGGCTGGCGCGGATGGAGGTGACGCGGCCCTCGTCGTTGCAACGCACACCTATCCAGGTGCCGTCGCATGGGTCGGCCGATTTCGCGCCCCAGCCGAGCAACTTGGCGGCGCCGGTTGTGTTGGCGATGGATCGCATGGCGGCGGCGTCATCAGGGTTTGCTGGCGCGGCAGCTGTGATCCAGCGGAGATCGCTGAGAACCACTACTAGCACGAGGACGACTAGCCCTTGCGTTGGTACGAGGCCTGCCATTGGAGCAAGATGGACTACGTACTTGGGATCCAAACTCTTGTTTTGTGTGGTATTGATCCGATTACAGTGGAGCCGTATATATAATCATTGAATGTGTGCTGTGTATAAACAATGATATACCAAATCTGTAGATCTTTTGTTATCTAATCATTACTACCATATATCATGTTGGGGATTGATCTTTCCTCAGTATGATCATTACTATTACTATATATAATGATATCAAATAAATCAGGCAGCAAATCAAATTGCCGTTTTATTTATACGTGACAACCATGTGTGGATTCTCTGTGACGCATATTTTTGTCGTGGTAATTTTATTTTCAATATTTCCGTAATACCGATGTCATATTTGTTTCCGCAGCTACCGCTATCGATTACCAAGAAAAAAATATAAAAGTGAAAACAAGCAAGCCTTTTCCATACCGTTTCCTGACCGCTTTCTCTCCTAGGTCCAGGCGAGAGCGGTATAAAACTGAAAACAAGACTGGCTCTGGGCAGTGGAGGAAGAGCGGGTACGCCGTGCCAGTGGCCGGGGAGGTAACAATGTGGCCCGGCGACAAAGGTTAGAGCGGTAGAGTGAGGAGGGTGGGCCAGAGGAGAGCGCAGCATGGAAGGAGGTGGCGCGAGAAGAAGAGAAGACCAAGTTGGCGGGAGGTAGACAACGCATATGAGCCGTTCGATGAGAATAGATGGGAGGAAGGTGACGCTAAATTGAAGAAAAAAACTAAAGATATTTCCTTTTAAGCAAGCTGGACTTTTTAGCTATATAATTTATACGTAGCAGCTAGGATAAGCAAGGTTTAGAAACCGAGAGAAAAATAAAATAAAAGATGTTTAAACTTTTTTTTGTCAAACATGTTTGACTTGCACCACCAATATAAAATACTCCTTGAAATGTTTTAATCAGACTTAATGTATAGCTTGATTTGTTTGCAAAAGTTTTTGAATAATATCTTTTTATATATTTTAGGCTAGTAATTTGTGGTATAAGCAGTGTACTGTTGACCATATATGTCAGCCTCTAGAAAACATTGTTTTGTTACTGGAGTAAATAAATGAGAATCACTGAGATCTTACATACCATGTATCTAGAAAATATATGATAATACGACAAGCAGCGAATTAATGGGATGTTACTATGGCAGTATTCAGAACGATATGTCCGCCAGCACATGCTTGTAAGATCAAATGTTATCACAGTGAACGTTGGACAATCATGTACTAGAGCCGTAGAGGAGGCAACATTTTGGCAGCCAGTTAATGTACTCCCAAATTGCTTTACTTCTAAAGGATATGTTTAAACGATATTTTGGTTGAATAACAAGAGCAAGTTTGTTAAAGCGACTAATCAATTGTTATGAACTACTGACTAATCATTGATTGTTCTGCTGCCTATAGGTCTTGGCTGGACTTAAAAACCACATGAAAGCGCGAGCCTTCGGGCCGTGCGTGCCCCTGCCCGCAGCTGACGCTGACGCCGCTGGCAGCATCACCTACGGGCTACGGCGCCAACCTGCCGAACCCGGAAGACGCCTGCATCAAGTGGCGGGACACCAAAGTGTCATGGGGCAGCTTCGCGTCCATCGGCGTGCCGCCTTCCTGTGGGTGATCAGGCCCACCGATGCGATGCGACGAACGTCCTGGACGAGGCCACGGCGTTGGGCGTGGGAGCCCGCAGGCGCGTAGGGCTGAAAACGGACGGAAACGGTCAGAAAACATTCTAACCGTTTCCACTTCCACATTTGTATCACCGGACGAAAACAAAAATGAGAAAGCTGGGAACGGAAACGATCGAGACAATTTTGGTCATCCGAAAACGAACCAATCCGGACGGTATAGGCGGAAAACGGTCGGTAACCGGTGATAAGCGGAAACATCGACCCAACATAACAACATATATATCAACTCCAACCAGGCAACCGGTCATAACAAATAACAACATACCATCAACTCCAACTCAAAAGGATGTAAACACATGAGAATAGACTAAATACTATACTTGAGTCGAATTCATAAGTCATAACATACAACCGAATAGAAGGAACACTATAGTATCAGCTTCTTCAGATGGGACAACAGAGATCGTCTCAGCTGCTGGTGTGAGTAGGCCGCTGCACCACCAGCATTTTTCCCTTTTCTATTGGACCCTAACACGAACCAATTTAACAACTATTAACCTATGGTACTAACGAATCAATCCATATCGCAACGATATACAAAACTAAACTAATGGAGCCTCGGCAGCTATAACTGAAATGCTAAACTAATGAAGATGCGTCTCGATTGTCTGGTGCCAATACCCGGTGCATCTTCCCGAAAGAGCAGTCGGGCTGTTCGATCCAACATCGGCTTCAACGAACGGTCGAGGCCGGGCGGTGCAATCTTCAGCTCGGCGTGGAGCAGAGGAGGCGGTGATGCTGTAGGGGATGCGGGGGCCCGAGAGCGGCGGCCAGCAGCCGCCGGCCAGCGACTCGCCCTCGAGGGCAGGAGCAGCGGGCGGCGGCGGCGGCGTGGAGCGGACCAGCGACTAGCGAATCGCGATGGAGTGCAGGGGCGTGCGAAGGGGGAAGAAGGCAGGGGCGCGCCAGGGCATTGACGGGCCATGGGCCAAGAGTATTTGGTGTGTGGGCTGGATACCGACAGCCCATAAACGGGACTGAATTCGGGAATTTACCGGATGAAAACGGGATCCCGCTGAAACGGACGGAAAACTGCCAATCCGTTTCCGATCCCGCTTCCCGTTTTATCGGTCCCGTTTCCGTCCGTTCCTGTTTTTGTCCGTCAATACGAAAACGATCCAAAAAATGCGGGAACAGTAGCCGGACGAAAAGGGATTTTCCCGTCCCGTTTTCAGCCCTATTCTCTGGTCTCCTAGCCCGGCAAACACAAAAGCGCATCGTTTCAGTGCTTGGTACTAGTGATGACCCATCACTACTTGGCACGACAAATGAGCCCACAACAAAAATGACCCCAAATTCTGAATTGAGTGACTCGAGTTGTCGGCCCATGGTACACGCAAGCACGATCATCTCCAGATCTGCCGGATGTTCAGTCTTTCAGAGATGCTTATAGAGGTAGAGTTTGCGTATGTATGTACTGCTAATTCTCAAAAAAAATTCTTTTTTTTTTCTTATTTGTGATCATCTAGCTTCTTCCTTTTTTAGTCTTCCCGAGAAAGTTCTTTAAGGATACAATAGAGAAAATGTTACAAGGACTCAAGCTAGAAATCATGACAAATTCTTAGGGCGTGTTTGGAAAAAAAACAAAAATAGAGTAAAACGTATGAACGAGAAAAGTGAAAAATTAAGGCGGTCTATGGCAGGACGAGCCATTGCAACGTGGAGGCGGCGGGCGAGGTGGCGAAGGTTAGACGGAAGGAGGTGGTTGGGAGGGGTGGGGGCAGGAGGGCAGGGGGAGGGTGAGGGCGGAGCCGAGAACGGGGTCGGTAAGATAAGAATGCAAACCTCACCCACTTCATTCAGTGTAAGTTGCAACGCCATATCCTCTTGTGCAACTGAAAAATCGTACTCCCTCTGTTTCAAAATATAAGCAGTTTTTGACTTTCAGGCCCATTTAACCGTTCGTCTTATTCATTTTTGTGAAAATATAAAAACAAATAAGTCACACTTAAAGTATATCTATTGATAAAACTAATTGTAACAAAACAGATAATATTTTTATAAATTTTTTGAATAAGACAAGAGGTCAAACATGATGTCTAAAAGTCAACAACTGCATATAATTTGAAAATAAAAAAACAGCATCAGTGGTCTGGAGAACTCTTCCTCTCTTTTGTCCGCTCTTCTAGAAGCAGGCAAATTCTTTTTTTTTTGCGAATGTAGAAGCAGGCAAATTCGTCTTCAGTTGTTGCATTTGTTGGTTCTGTGATATAGGTTTTTTTTTTTTTTGAGCCGAACAGCAGAGGAGCCCCCTACTCATTTTTTTCTCTGTGATATAGTTAGTATCAAGCTATAATGTGTTCGCTTGAGTTTGACTCAAATCTATTTTCTTTCAAAATGAGCTACAAACATAATCTCGTTTGTAACTTGCTTTAATAATTTCAGCCCTAGCTGGAGGTGCTCGCCCACCCGACCGTGGGCTGCTTCGTGACGCACTGCGGTTGAAACTAGATGCTGGAAGCGCTCAGCTTGGGCGCTGGGGATGTGGACCGAACAGCCAGTGAACGTCGAGCGGGGATGTTCCTGCACGCTCATGGACGACGACGGCGAGGGATCGCGCGCCGGTCACGGAACAAACTCGTCAGTCAGGGCTAGTTTAATAAGCATGCGAAGGGTCTGAAACGGACCCTCTTGACGATGACGCGGTGGATCTTCCAGGAGAGCAAGGACGTCATCGCAAAATAAAAGCAACGGCGGGCCGCAGCCGAACTGGTCGAGGCCGTCGTCGCCGACCACAGCCCCGGCCAAAATCGCACCTGCGGCTGTCTCGATCTCGATCATCGTAATGGCAAGGCCTCTCGAAATTACCCGCACCAAAATCGGCGTCTCCTCCAACACCGGCCTCTAATTTTACGACGCCGGCCTTCTCGGACGGGACTCCTTTGATTCTCGGTGTCGCTGACGAGGAGGGACACGCATGGCGCGGGGCAGAGCGCCGACGGCCGCCAGCGTGTGTTCCAGAGCGTCCTCGCTTGCGGCGAAGCTCTCGCGCGGTTGAAGGTGGCGGTACGCGAGCTAGGATGGGACATGTGCGGGCGAGATTGACGTTGGCGGTAGCAGGATCCCTTCCCCCTTGCCTCCCTCCACAGCCTTTCTCCTCGACGACGGGCCGAGCGGCGAAGTGGAGGGAGAAGGATCGCGCGGGGCCGCGGAGAAGTGGATGTGAGGATGCATCTCGCCAAGACCCTGGCGTCCAGGGGCTTGCTCACCACGTTCGTGACCACCCGCTTCATCGCGCAGACGACGGGCGTCGATGCGTGGCCGGCGACGGTGGCGACCATCTCCGACCGGCACGATGAGGGCGGCTTCGCATAGGCAGCCAGCTACGCCGAGTTCCTCGAGAAGCAGAGGGCGGCCGCGTAGGCGCTCGTCGAGGCGCGGGTCTCGTCGCCGACTCGCCGGCGCCATTCACGTGCATCGTGTATGACTCGTTCGAGCAGTGCGTGCCGCCGCTGGCGCGCCGGATGGGCGTTCCGGCCGTGGCGTTCTCGACCCAGTCGTGCGCGGTGGGCGCCGTGTACCACTACGTCAGGCTGGGGAGGCTCGCCGTGCCACCGGCGGCTGTGTTCCGAAGAGCGAGGCGCTCGAGGGCCTGCCGGAGATGGAGAGGACGGAGTTCCCGTCGTTCGTGTTCGACGACGGGCCGTACCCGATGCTCACCGAGCTCGCGTCCAACCAGTTAATTCGCACATGTAGGCAAGGATGACCTGGTGCTGTTCAAGGAGCTGGAGGGTGAGTTCAGACTATTTTTTAAAATTGTTGTTAAGTTTCCTCGTGTTTGAAACTTTGGGCTTGTAACCTGGTACACCGGGAGATTGGGCTGACGTACGGAGTACTAACCAAGAAGGCCACAATCAAGCCGGTTGGTTATCCTCACTTTAACAATTAACACTGACAAAAACAGCGTGAATATGCACACCTTGTATTAAAGAGAAAAAAAAATGCTTTTACAGTTCAGAGGTTTCGTACCATTTCATATTCAGAACGTCATTCAGATTCAGAACATACAGTCATATAATATGTGGTACCATCAGTGCAAATTCAGAAAACAGACTATTCATTTGATTGTTGTTTGTGCTTAGGTTTTGGCTGGACTGATGAACCGCATGAGAGCTCGATGCATCGGGCCCTGTGTGCCACTGCCGACCGCTGACACCGTCTCCGTCGGCCACATCACCTAGGGCGGCAACCTTCTGAACCCGGACGACTCCTGCATCAAGTGTCTGGATACACCAAGGCCCCGAACACTGTGGCGTACGTCTCCTTCGGCCGTTTCGCGTCCCTCGTCGCCACCCAGACGGAGGAGCTCGCCTACGGCCTCCTCGCAGCCGGAAAGCCCTTCCTGTGGGCGGAACAGTGGCTGTTCGAGCGCCCGCGGCTTCGACCGGCGTTCCGCTCGCGTTCCCGAACTAGGAACCGCGTGATCCGCGACGTCATCCAGTAAAGCGGGTTCTGAACGCGCCGGAGCCACGGAGTGCAGCTGCGCGGGCGTGAGAGGACCAGAAATAGCGACCACCCTTGGGTACCTAAAAGCCG
Organism: Eragrostis tef; assembly: GCA_000970635.1. Classification (NCBI taxonomy): domain Eukaryota; kingdom Viridiplantae; phylum Streptophyta; class Magnoliopsida; order Poales; family Poaceae; genus Eragrostis; species Eragrostis tef. Next base: position 82,509 of record LAPY01002372.1, read on the forward strand.
TCCGATCGGGCCCATGCGGCCCAGATTGGTGGCGTTGACCGCGCCGCCCACGGAGGCGAACCTCCCGCGCGGCCTCCTGGACGAGGCCACGGCGTCGGGCTCGGCGCTGATCGTGCGCTGGAGCCCGCCGGCAGCTGGAGTTGCTCGCGCACCCGGCCGAGGGATGCTTCGTGACGCACTGCGGCTGGAACTCGACGCTGGAGGCGCTCTGCTTCGGCGTGCCCATGGTGGCGCTGGGCCTGTGGACGGACCAACCCATGAACGTCGAGTTCCTGCGCGGCGAGGTCGAGCGCTGCGTGCGCACGGTCATGGACGACGGCACCGAGGGAGCGCGCGCCGTATGCGACTTGCGAGGCAGCGGGGAAGTGGAGGGAGAAGGCACGCGCGGCGGTGGCGCCCGGCGGCAGCTCGGACCGGAGGATGGACGAGTTCGTGCCTTCGTGGTGTTCCTGCGCGCCGGGGCTGCGGAGAAGTGGAAGGCGACGGTTCTGCAGGGCAGCGAGCCTGCAGGGGCCGAGATGTGAGGATGCGCGAATTGGGAAGCTCAGTGGCTGGTGCTTTGCTTTGGTTTATGTTTTGGTCTCCGGTTATATTAGAAATTTGAGCAGTTTTACGGTCTAAAATAATGGCCATTAGTTTCTCAAATCTAATGGTCATTAGTTTGATCTGACGGTCCAAATTTAATTTCAAAAATCTACTACTAATAGCCATTAGTAAGGGTAATATCGGAAAATATAAAGTGCGATGGACTTGTTATAGTATTTTTTTATAAAAAAATAAAATTTGTAATTTAATCAATTCATATGTTGTCTAGTATTTTTATAGTTCTTAGGGTTAACCAGTTAGGGTTGAATTATTTAGTTCATAATTATTAAAAAATAAATAAAATAATGAAATAATAGTAAAATTACTAATTTATCGGCCATTAGTTTTGAAGAACTAATGGCTATTATTTTGGACTGTAAAACTGCTCTGAAATTATTGTTCTGTTATGTAAAATTTGTGCTTGTTGATTTCTGGATTTGTTTTTTGTCATCTCTGTTCTATTTTGAGCAGCAATGTTGTATAGCTGTGATCGGTAGTATAAAACTAATGAATGGCCATGATATGTTTCCAAAACTGTGTACGTTTGTTTTCAGTAATTAACGAAATTATTATTGCTCGTCTTTAATAAAATGCATGAAAAGTAAGCAAGATTTGGAGTGTGATTTACGCACATAATTATGCCATATATGATGCGAAATTAATACTTACTATAACCTATATTGCTCAGATCAACGGAGAATCTCTTTTTTGGAGCAACATAATCGGAGAAGATATGCATCCTTACCATATAGTGTTGACACATGATACATGCAGGCAGGGTAGGGGGGCACTACGACAATATAGTACGCGGAGTGCTTCTGATTGGAGTCGTATCTCTCACACCGAAACGTTCCAATGTCGACGCTCGCAGTGGTAATCCTCGTCCTCATCACGCTCTGCGTCGGTGGCACCGCGGCCCGGGCCACGGACCCCATCGACGTCCGGGCCATGCAAGCGATCGCCAAGTCCACACGCGCCGACAAGTCGCTGGGCTGGGGTGTGAAATCCGGCGACCCGTGCGACGGCACCTGGCCGGGCGTGCACTGCGACAAGGACATGGGCCGCGTCACCGCCATCGACGCCAGCAACGGCGGCCTCGCCGGCACGATCTCCGGCACTGACCTCAGAGACCTCACGTACCTGTCGTCGCTCGACCTCAGCCGCAATCGCCTCGACACCGCCACCGGCTTCCCCGAGCAACCCCGACCACTCCGCCACCTGACCTATCTCAACATCAGCTCCAACGCCTTCCGCGAGATGCCCGACTACTTCTTATTCTCCTTCCCCGCACTCGAGACATTCGCCAAATTATTAAAAAATAAATAAAATAATGAAATAATAGTAAAATTACTAATTTATCGGCCATTAGTTTTGAAGAACTAATGGCTATTATTTTGGACTGTAAAACTGCTCTGAAATTATTGTTCTGTTATGTAAAATTTGTGCTTGTTGATTTCTGGATTTGTTTTTTGTCATCTCTGTTCTATTTTGAGCAGCAATGTTGTATAGCTGTGATCGGTAGTATAAAACTAATGAATGGCCATGATATGTTTCCAAAACTGTGTACGTTTGTTTTCAGTAATTAACGAAATTATTATTGCTCGTCTTTAATAAAATGCATGAAAAGTAAGCAAGATTTGGAGTGTGATTTACGCACATAATTATGCCATATATGATGCGAAATTAATACTTACTATAACCTATATTGCTCAGATCAACGGAGAATCTCTTTTTTGGAGCAACATAATCGGAGAAGATATGCATCCTTACCATATAGTGTTGACACATGATACATGCAGGCAGGGTAGGGGGGCACTACGACAATATAGTACGCGGAGTGCTTCTGATTGGAGTCGTATCTCTCACACCGAAACGTTCCAATGTCGACGCTCGCAGTGGTAATCCTCGTCCTCATCACGCTCTGCGTCGGTGGCACCGCGGCCCGGGCCACGGACCCCATCGACGTCCGGGCCATGCAAGCGATCGCCAAGTCCACACGCGCCGACAAGTCGCTGGGCTGGGGTGTGAAATCCGGCGACCCGTGCGACGGCACCTGGCCGGGCGTGCACTGCGACAAGGACATGGGCCGCGTCACCGCCATCGACGCCAGCAACGGCGGCCTCGCCGGCACGATCTCCGGCACTGACCTCAGAGACCTCACGTACCTGTCGTCGCTCGACCTCAGCCGCAATCGCCTCGACACCGCCACCGGCTTCCCCGAGCAACCCCGACCACTCCGCCACCTGACCTATCTCAACATCAGCTCCAACGCCTTCCGCGAGATGCCCGACTACTTCTTATTCTCCTTCCCCGCACTCGAGACATTCGCCATGGACGACAACATAGATATCTCGTTCTCAGGCACCTTTCTGGTCGACCTGGTTCGCTGCCCCGCGCTCAGGATCTTCTCGGCCAACAAAGTCACCCTCACCGGTGACTTCTCGGACTTCTTTGGCAACTTGAACGTGACCATCTTCCCTGTGCTTGAGAGAGTATCGTTGGCCGGGAACAGCCTCGTGGACGACGTGCATCATGACTGGGGGAAGAACAGCAAGATTAAGTTCCTCGACATCAGCAACCAATCCTTAAATGGGGGAAAATACCTCGGCGGCCGTCTCGACTTCGTCGCTGGCATGGTGGACCTTGTCGAGATCCACGTCCGTGACAATATATTCGACGGTCCACTGCCGGATGTCTCCAGGCTCACGAATCTCAAGGAGTTTGACGCTGCCAACAACAACTTGTGTGGGCGGCTCAACTTCCCTTCAGGCATTGCGGTCAATGTCGACGGGAACCCCGGCGTCGGCAAGGACTGCCCGTAGTAGACTGTATCTCAAGTTTTACCTTTTACCATAAAATACATGGCCCCGAATCCACATGTTAATTCAAAATGTTTGACGTCCAACAAAAGTTGTCGACGCGTGTGCACCTGGTAAAACTTTGACGTCCAACAAAAGTGCAAAATGTTTTAGGTGGATTATACTAAAATGAGCTTGAAAAGCTCAATGATATGTAGCAAAGTTGGCCATATCTCCGCTTTCCCACATTTAATTTGCCATCTGATGTCTCCAAGCTGTGGTACGTTTTAATTCCTTCCATCAAATTTGTTATATGGAAAGCGTCGATTTCACTAGACCTCAATTGATTCATCGAGCTGCTATGCTCGCATCATGAGCCTTGGGTAGCAGCTAAGATGATTAGTTTGAGGGGTGGAAATTCGGATTGTTCAGTTCACCTATTCATATAGACCCCACATTTCTCCTACAAATAAAACATATTATTTGAAAAGTTTGCATTTATGCTTGGTAAATCAAAAAATAATTATATGTTGAGATTCACTTTGGTGTGATTTGACACTACCAATGTATTCATGAACATTTCTGCACCCAATTGTAGTCCTGTTGAGAATATAAGATGTTACAGACCGTTGCTTAGGCATCAAAATTTAACTTCCTGTTCAATACCAATGGAAAAAGATATTTAACAGCCATGGTAGCTGCGTCTGCATGTTGAATTTTGATGGGCTGACCATATGTAAATTATATC
>LAPY01002374.1:69677-86549 GCA_000970635.1 Eragrostis tef
CCCTTTGGACCGTATCACGTACGGATCCTTACCTTCGGAGGAGCATCCGGAGTTGCCGGCGGGACGTGCCCGTGACTTCACTCGGAGGGTGAAGTAGTGCTCAAGAAGGGATCGCCATCGAGCGGAGGGAGGGGTCGAGACTCCGACGGGAGTGACCCAACGTGGAGTAGGGGAAGGCACCATCCTTCCGAGACCACGCTAAAAATCATGAGCACCTTCTATCCCATCTCCTTTACTTACTTGCATTTATGTTTTCGCACTTATCTTTGATATCTTGCAAGTAGTATTGCTTGTTAGGGTGCCTTGTTCTCTCCGGTAGAATTGCTTGTTAGGTTGTCTTTCCTTTGTAGTAGACTTGCTTGCTAGGTGTTGTTTTACCTTGTTGTTCTTGCTCACCTAGTTAAGTAGGAAAGTCACTGAACCGGAAGAAGTTTTAAGTACTACCGATTCACCCCCCCCTCCTCTCGGTATCCCGTGATCCTTACATGTACCCATGATCATCTTGACCAATTGCCATCACATTTCCTTTGATGTGACTCATGGTCAAAGTACCGAGTTTTTCCCACTTTCCTATTTTATATACCGCATCGAGTCCTTTTGCGTGAATATAGGCGCCTGGGTGTGCTTCATCTACACCTGAATGGGGACCTCGAGCCCCCAAACCTCTCCTTCATCCTATGAGAAGGTATATAAAGACGTAAAGGACTAATACAGTCAGCTTGTCGCAAAAAAGTCCATGGTTGATACGATATTGTACGGCAATACCACGAGTGAGAGGACGTTAGTCCTTATAGTTCATACCCTACTGTAGTGAGAAAATAGTGTTTATCACGTCTGCTCTCACTACCCACCACATCATCCTATCATCCTTTATCTATCACTAGCTCATCTCATCCAATCGTCACATGTTAATTTACTTTAGAAAATAGTGTTTTATGCAAGTTTGGAAACATTTTGAAAACATGTGATGTATCTATCTATATGACTTGCCTGGATCTTCATGGAGAAAATTGAGCCCTGGTGCCCTTTGCTCGCAAGTACAGACCTGCACAACATTCTGCAAAATAACATGTTTATTTATGTTTAATTAGACTGAAGTACAAAGGTTAATATTGCGCAAAGTTCAGTGCTTAGCTTGTGTGGTACGGTTGTTCTGCAGTTAAGTGCATTTTAGGCTACCTGATAATTTAAGTGTAGCTAATTGTTAGATCAATTTAGCAAATACTTAATCAAGTTTGTGTGGCAGGGTGCGTTCTCAGTTAGTGGCTGCAAGTGCTGGGCTCAGTGGGCAGCTTCTTATCTTTTGTTGCAGTCATGCTGTAGTAATACTACAGTAACCATCGTCTAATCACGGCTTACTTACCCTCTTGATTTTTTTATTTAGACCCTTTTAAATTTTAGACCCCATGAAACAAACATCCTCTTAGTTATCTTATGGTGGCACTCAATTAGAGGAGATGTGTGGTGTCTAAAGTAAAACATATTTTGTCAGTCTATTTTCATATTGCCCTCATGTGTGTTTGTAAAATGAAATCGCCAAACAAGTGACTCATATAATGTTAGCACAAATTTTGAACCGTTGGATTTCTTTAGTATGAAACTATTATGAGTTGCCAAGAAAAATTCAGACAATTTGTCCTAATTACTTGTGTAATTAGTGCTGCTTAGTCTCTTAACTGTTAATTAAAAAGAGCTTAAAAAAGTGGGTCGTTACATCTAGGCTCTGGCCCAGCATCTTCCAAAGCCAGCCTGTGCCGTGCCTAAACTAATCTGCCCGGCCTAGCAGTTTATTACCCAGCCAAGCCGCGACGCCAAGCCCTCCGCAGCTCCGAGGGGCCATCGCACTCGCCTGCGCTAGGCCAAAGCCACATCTCGCCGAGAGCACCTCCACCACTCCCCACCGCCGCCTCCACCGCTCCCGACGGCCGGCGGCGCCCCGCCGTCTCGTCGTGGCGCCCGACGCCCATCCGCCGCCCTCCTTCCCCTGCCCTTCGCTAACTCGTCGGCTCCGACACCCTCGACGTGGGGTGCGCGAGACTCGCGTTTGCCTCGCGTAAGCGAGTGAGATGGATTCCGCGCGGCTCCGCCGCTCTCCTGCCGCCTCCGTCGCGCCGCTCACCGAGACTTCTGCAGTTCTGCTTCGCGCCGCGCCTGCTCGTCGGTGGCCGCCATGGGGTAGCCGAGCAAGGAGCTCCTGGACCTCCCCACCAAGGCTCTGAGACCCGGCCGCAAGCCTCGTTCATCGTTGACGCGCCCCTTGCTTTCCCCCTCTTCTCTCTGATCTTAGACTTTAGTCCGTCTGCTTCCGTGATTTGTCGTCTGCCCCTTGACGATGTTTTGCGTGACTTGCGTCCGTGCGCGCAGACAGTGTTAGTTTCAGTTGACCTCGGTCAACAACCGAACAAAAGGAGAGGGGAGGCTGCGCCCCACCTAATCCTAATAGGTTTTGGGCCACCTAATCCCAAGCCCAATCTGCCACGATCGGAAGGCAGAAACTAAGCCCAACACGGGCTCGGCCTCTGGTCTACTGCGCTCCATATAAGGGGAGGGCTACACGCCCCCAAGGTTCACCGAACCCTAATCCACCACCATCGATCTCTCAGGCGCAGGAAGACCTGGAAGCACGAGTTCGTCTTCCCCAGGGCCATTGCCGCTACCATCCCGAGGGGAATCGTCAGAAGATCCTCAAAGAGAAGCTTCGCTACATCCCTCAAGAAGCTCTCGTCGTCACCTCTGCGCCAGCACCAATGGATCCCACTGCTGCTGGTAATTAAGCGATCTAAACCTAATTCCACGATTAGATTAGTTTGCTAGATGTGATCTGTTATTTGACTAGATGATCCTGTTCAGTTCACTACAAGAGAGTTGGCCCGTAGAGGCAACTTTTTTATATACTAGAGGCACTTTTGTGTTGCCTCTAAACACTAGTAGAGGCATTTACTAAAATGCCTCCTCATGCACTGCCTCTAGGATTGTAGAGACATTTTTCTAATTACCTCTTTAGAATTAGAGACATTTAACTAAAGGCATTATATAGTGCCTCAATAAACATAAAGGCACATTTTGGTTGCAATGTAAAATATAAGAAAAACCAAAAGTCTTGTAGAACCAATCTTTGAACTCAGAAATCATGTGCCATTTGAAATCTTGAATAATTACATTATTCTTGAATTTCAGACAATTATAAAAATTCGAAAATAAATTTTTCATTTTTTTTCAAGTCAGGGGCAAAATAGTCATTTCAGCACACACTTAACACCGTTATCCCTCAAAACTGACAGAAGGGCCAAAAAAGGAATGAAATTCGCGGTTTGGGTCATATAGGGAACTTTTTTTCTATTTGGGCCAGGAAAAGAACGGTAAACTTTTGTAGGGCCAAATAAGAAATTTGCTCTTCTATATATCTGCAAATGTCTTTTTGTATTAGCACGGATTCGAATTGCCTAGTAGCCTGAGCACTAAAAATGAACTAGTTTGTGAGCATCCTAACTTTGTGGCAACTAGTGTCCATCTACTTTTCAAGGTTCAGGTTTAATAGTTCGGCTTAGCTTGAAACTGTACATACTTCTCAGATTAGAGTTGGTTCATGAAGTTGTTCACTTATTTTTCCATTGTTTTGGGGCGTCCCAATGCAGTTCTTGGGAAAGATAAGGATTTCTTGGGGGAGATTGCAAAGGCTAATGAGAAGTTGCAGCACGACGCGCAAGTAGGCTTCTACCCAGTCGTTGTGTTAATCTTGTTGTTCCCCACGAGTGCAGAACAAGCCTCCTGAGGAGTATGATATTGAAGCCCTTACCGGTAACGAAAAGGAATATATAGACACTAGCAAAAATGCCCGTGCATTGCCACGGGCTGTTCGAAAAAAAAGTTATAAATAAATTTATGAATCTCAACTTTTTAAACAAAATTGAACCTGATCCATTCAAATAAATGTCCAAAAGGGGCTCATGATTTTTTTCTATTCGACAACAAAAACACACATATGGAATTCATATGCATCACATGGTACAATTTTTGTGAAATTGCGCATTCTTACTCTTACTACTCCCTACCTTCTTCACCGCCTGCTCTTGTAACTGGGCACCTTCCAGCCGAATATCATTGATCAGCGGCGCGTCAAAAAATGATCCACCCCATCAAGTGCTATCTTGGAGACGACAGTGCCGCAGTTATGGTCCCACCATCTACCAGCCAGTAGAATACTATCTAGACATGCTGCGACTTTGGCTTCCTCTTCATCCCTGCAATAGAATAATACACGGGTAGCCGTTAGAAGCGGCTGGCTCTAATGATCGCGGGTAATAACGCCCAGGCCAGCTGCAGTTTGCTCATTGTAAGCACCATCCACATTTACCTTCAGCTTTCCATCATCCAACCGTACCCATCTCAACACTTACCTGCAAATAGAAAAGAATGCAATCTTGATTTGCCTCAGCATGAAAATGATCACTCTTCCACTCATATTGTACCATTTTTCTGCTAATTTTTAACTATGAACGAAATCTTTTCAAATTTGTGACATCTTTTGGGCTAATAAGAAAATGATAGCCCGAGAAAAAGAGAAAAATTCATCCTGCTATCATTGATTAGAAAGAGGAGATAGAATGCATTAAAGAATCTTCATATAGTAGGCCTTATACCAAAGCTAAACAGTTGCATATTCACCTCCTATTGACAATACTAACTTTGATTCCTGGAACTAAACTTCATACTTCACTAAATACACATTCCACGATAACATTGATCAAGGCATCAAAAGCAAAACCTCAAGTTGAACTCTAAGATGACCCATCACAGGACGGAAAAGTAATGTTACTTTGTAATTCAATCCAATTTATTGTTATTCCCTTGCAAACTAAAATAAACAGAAATCAGAGCCCATATTAGCAGGCAAGGAAATAATAAAAAAAAAAGCAGAATACAGGGGGGAGGGGCAGTGAATGTACTCTTGCAGTAAAAATATAACTCTCCATTCTTTGGCCACAAAATATGCATTAAATCTTATAAAATAAAACTGATAGAATATTAATCTACATATTGAAGTACTCCCGCTCGTTGAACTCAAAAGGCAGGGCAATAACTCTACTGACTAAGAACTGATTCACTGATACAGCACATACTGTGGTGACTTCTAAATTTATTGACAATATCCATATTATAGTGTATATGTAACAGAGTTGCCAAGAAAACTCTGTTACACCGATTTTAAACATTTTCGCACTGAACAGTATTGGTTTTTAAAAGTAATGTTGTATGTCTTTAGTACTTTGAAAAGGCAAGAAAACTCTGTCCAAATTAATGCTAACAGCTATTCAAGAGTCAAGTGGATTGTTAGCAGTTATATATACCTTCATATAGTCACGCTCTAAAACAGCACCAATGTAGGTTCCTGCCTTCCTTGATGCAGTCCATAGCCATGTCCACCATACCAAGAATAGGTTTTTGACAAAGATCAAGGTGCACGTCGTTTGACCAACACAAGACATTACCCTTATCCATTTGCCTTGTACGAAAGTAGGTTCTCCTTCCTTGATATGCAGGGGGTACCAAGGTTTCGGACACTCTGCAGTTCAGATTTTCATTTTTTTAGGCTGGCTTGACTGAACAATGTAAGAAAACATTGGATACGGAACATATAATTGATTTAAAACTGTAGGTCGATTCAATCATCCTAAGATGTTCAGAATGTAAGCTTATTCACTCCATAATATCTGGTGAATAAGCAATCAGAGATTAACAAAACACCAATGTTGTGCCAAAGAAATGCAAGCCAGACACCATATCTCAACTTCAATTATAGCTTCCCTGTCTTTAACCTTTGGTTATTATTTGGATTATTCTATGCATGAAGTAAATTCAGATGTTTACAAGAAACATAATAAAGCAGTACTGCAGTATCGTACACTATATCCCTGTGATGTTGCATCTAAGTATTCTGACCCCTCCGCCTGATAAAAAGAGACACTTCAATGCTCAAGTATCCATGTAACTCAGATACGACTGTGAATTTTAACAGAAGTAACAAGCCTAAATCCTGAGAGCAAAACGACATCAGTACTCCAGGGCTTGCTCAGCTTGCTCCAGTCCATGTTTCAGCTGCAAGACGAAGAACCACAATTCAAAATCAATCAAGCAGTCTAATGCATGAAACACTATTATATTTCCAAGTGAAAACCTCCTTCTGATTCAAGAGGATAGATGCAAAAGAGTAATGAGTATAATAAATAACAAAAACATATGAAGATCAGGGGTCGAGGCGTGGGCAACCTCTCCCTGGACACCAAGGCAATGAAAATACAGTATATAGACAGGCAGCAAGGAAATCATGATTGCCATATAACTCAATCTAAAGAGTCTTGAAGCTTGTAACAGAGTTCTGGCCACTAAACTGATTAACAATTAATGTGCTCTGCTAGCAGACCATGAGGTATAAATAAAAAACATAAGAACATAGAGTAAACGTGACGCACGTTCTGGTTGCATGGTATGCATTGTCAATGTTGCCTTGTGACAGACAAAATAGAGCTAGCTCGAGTTTAACCAAGTGTTTTTGCCAACAAATAAATTAATCATGTTTTTTATCTATTACTCCCTACAGTCATGAGTAAAAAGTTATAAATCATCTAGCCTTTTTGTGAGCCAATTTGAAAATAATCAGATCCATTTAATGTGTTACTCTGCCTGATGGTTGATCCTGGCTCTGAAAAATGTTCTTTTTTTCAGGAGGACTATAGCACTACAATTGTCCACTACGACAACAATACAACATCACACATCCAATGCTCATCTCCTTTCACTAAGGCAAATACAATAACAAAGGCAGCAACACTCCCAGTCAGTTCTTGCCATGGCATCCCTGGCATTCATCGTACTCCAAAAAAAGATCAAGTGTATTCGATTTAACTGAAATCACAACAGCAGAAAAATTGATTTGCTTTGTGGTCTTCTAAAAACAGGATTTTTGCTACATACATAGCAATCCAAGAAAGAATGCTAGTTACTAAAAGTAATAGTGATTCAATTCAATATTTGACAACTATGTTTATGTTTCAATTGGGCAAACCTTCCGGAGCCGCGGCCAATCCTGGAGATGGCCGAAGACAGGCCCTTGAAGCTGCCGCTCCCAGTGGCAGCAGAGTCACGCGAACGTCACTTCTGCTTCTCCCTCTCCCTGTTGGCTTCCATGAGCGCCGCCTCCATAAGTGCCTCGGCCTCTAGGTTGAGCTCGCTGATGAGTTTGAGCGGCGAAGGCCACACCATGGGCTCCGTCGCCGCCGGGTTCAGCAACGCCGCGCACGCCCCATGGCGCCCTTGTCGCACGCCACTGCGTACGCGATCCTCCCCGTCGAGTCTCGCCCGAGGCGGTAGGCTTCCCAGGCGAGCAGCTCCCAGATGCACTCCAGCTTGCCGACGCGGGCAGCCAGGTGCAGGGTGCAGCGCGGTCGCCGCCGACATGATGGCGACCCTGTATCACAGACGTCACCAACTCGATCCAGTAGTCGCCGGCAGAAGGCGTTCATGCCCGCGTGAAGCATCATGCGGGGATAGCTTGGATCTGGGAGGGGCGAGTAGAAAGTTGGGCGGGATGGCGGGGAGGGGGACGGAAGCGCAGAGAGGAGGCGGATGCATCCGGATTGACCGGCTCGCCCTGGTCCTTTGCCGCCGCCATGCCCACAGAACGCCGCGACATGGACGGCGCCGCGCACGGGCTGTGGAGGCGTGCGGCGTGCTCAAGGGAGGGGAGAGCGAGAGGGACGGGAGCGCAGCGCAAGCTCGAGGCAGCGAGGTCGGGGAGGGGAACGGGAGTGCATTCGCGGTGGGGGTGGACAGGCTCGACGGCGGCGCACGAGGAGGGGAGGGGAGGCGGCGTCCGAGAGCAGGCAGGCGGGCGGGGCGCAGTTTTTTCGGTGGGAGAGGCGCCCACGCAGGTGAACTCACAACAGAAATAATAAAGAGTAATAAAGAATATAGCAAAATAAGTTATTATACCTAAAAACTGTCAATACCTAAAAACAGCCAAAAAACTGCTCCAGCAGAGCTGCTATATGGATTGCTATACCTAAAATTTTTACCAACTTACCTATATTTCTCTCTCCTAGACTCAAATATACCAACCCAACGCTGGATTGCTAAAACTTCAAGAACGAGCGCGTGAACGCCCAAGTGCTTCGCGCAGGACTTTTCCGCTTGCGCCGCCGCGTGCTGCCACCGCCGCTGCTCCCTCTTCTCTTCCGATTCCGACCAACAGCGCCGCCTTGAAGAGCCACGACGACCTTCCCCCGCCTCCTCTTCCTACCGACGCTCCCGGCCCGAATCCAGCCGCCGTGAAGGCCTGAATCCAGCGCCGCGGCTAGGGGTGGTGTGTTGGTGTCAGCCGGGGCTCTTGCTCCATGGCCGAGCCCACACACGCCATGGGCGAGCCCGCGCTGTGCTCCACGCCTTCCATGGCCAAGCCAGCTCCGCGCCGCCCTCCACGCCCGCCATCGCCGAGCTCGCGCCGTGCTCCACGACCGCCATGGCCAAGCCAGCTTCGCGCCTCAGGCCTCGCCCGCGCCGCGCTCCACGCCCGCCATGGCCGAGCCCGCGCCGCGTCCCACGACCACCATAGAACGGGAGGAAGAGGATTTGGGTGGCGTGGCTCGAGATGGACGGCGTGGGTGTGGATAAGCCATGGTTTGGCTTTTTTGCAAACAAGCCCTCGCTGAAAGTTGTAATTTTTTGTAATTTTTCTGCGTCTTGATGTTTTTATGAACCACCCTCTGAACTTTGGATTATTTAGATAAAGCTTTATAGGTCTCCAGTTTTAGGTATACTGCTGGAGATGAAAACAAAATGAATTGCCAAATCTTCTCTCTCCTATACCTAAACTTAGTTTTAGCAATTCTGTTTTACCAACACTGCTGGAGATGCTCAGTATACCATCTCAGCAGCAGCATGGATGAATCCTGAAGGAGCCTAGCTGTTTTAAGTGACAGGTCTGTGGTTTCTTTTCGCGTTGTATACTTGAGGATATGCTTCTTTGGTGTTGCTGATCTTCATTCCGAGCAAGCTGTGTGGAGGCAGCTGAAGCAACAATGAATGGCTTCCCACCTTCCGGGAAGTCATTTACTTGCAGCTCATCTGACTCGGAAGATGACTCTGATGACTGTGATGAAGATGCTGTTGACCAACCTAATGTGTCCGACAAAGATAAATGTAAAGGTCTAGCTGAAGCGGAGATGGGTCCCGCAAAAGGAAAGAAGCCCAGTAAGAGACAGAAAATTGTTGTCCTCAACTAGTTAGTATACTTGTCCGTTAAAAACATGTGCGGTGCTTTGCCCTTTACCCAATTACCTTCCTTCCATGTTGCATAATGTCTAGATTACTGGCGTACTATTCAAAGGGGCTAAATGATGTCATTGTGTCATGTTGGGCCTGAACTCTGTTGTATAGTGCATAGCAATATTGCATCTTCTGAAATTGTGTACACTTCCTGACCTCCTTAGTTCCTTGCGACTGATTGAAGAAATGGAGAAAACCTTTCTACTCTTCTTTACGTGCCATGATTCCATCGTGTCAGAGTTTCATGATCTTTTCTGTGTTGTTGTGTTATGATAGTCTGAATTTATATAGCAAGTCTTATTTACAATTTTATGATGAAATATACAGTTGTCAGTTCTATAAGTCGGATGTGATTCGTGAGCTATTTCATCTGTGTCTGATAATTGTTATGCAGTTGCTTCTTGGAATAAATTTAATAAAAATGAAAAGAAAAATTATCATGAGAATGCAAAACACAACATAATATATTGGCAAACACTCTAGCTCTAATAAATAGGTGGGACAAACAGGTCTTACAATCCAACGAGCAACACGCTACCACTGGAAAACACACAACAGCTGCACAGGCAAAACGGCGCATTCCACAGCGGGAGTCCAGCTCAAACATAAGGCAGTTAGTTACTGGTTAGCGTCCAAAAGGACGTCCCTTTTTCACTTTACAAGATCACATCACAATTGCATTATAGATTTTGTAGCTCCACCAGTAAAAAACTTGCACCATCAGATGACCAGCAAGAGAAGCACAGGTTGCATTCTATCTTCCTCGCGTCATCAGTTCCTATACTATATATACTCTGTATTTGAAATGATGTTGTTCGGACAGTTGTTGGTAGTTGTCTTCTAGAAGTTCATTTCTTTGGTCCGAACTACAAATTATGCCATCTACTTCAAGAATTTCAAATACATATGGCTTCTATATACATATATCCAGGAACTATGCCATCTATTTTCATCAGTTTGTGCATGCTCTAATTTGAGGAATCATAACTCGTTTTCATATACAAGCTCGTAGATCTGTCATCCGCAGGGCTTGTAAACTAGAATAAAGAAACAAATAGCACCAAAGGAACATGTAAAACTTCATTTCATATGTACACATTTCATTTTGACAACATATTATACATACAAATAAAAACTACATGAAGAGTTATCTATGGACCCTACTCCTGCTTGAGCAATATCTTCTTTGGTCACAGAGCAATATCTTCTTTGCTCTTGAACCTAACGGCAACCTCTGTCTCCATCTGCATTAATATCTATGGACTCTACTCTTGCTCTTGAGCAATTTCCTCTTTGGTCACCGCGCTGGTGCACGCCGTTGGAGAAACGTTGCTTGTTTTGCTCAGCATAGCATTCTCGCAGCTGCTCGTCACGGTATTCTTCTTTCCTCCAGCCTTCATCTTGAGATCAATGTCCTGCAGCACAATGTCATGTCAGGGGAAAGCCTTGCTGCAGTGCAACTTGATGGCGTCCTTGGTAGCCGTGGTGCCTTTGATGTTCTTGAACAAGATATTGCTGAACTCCACCGCGGACTCCTGCTGCTCACACACCTTTGGCTTGGTGGGATCACTCGTTATGCAGTAGTTCTGGTCGATGATAATCGGGTTCTTCACGTTGTCCATGACCATGTTCATGAACTTGATGTCCTTGGCGTACCCTCGGCCTCCTTGCCAACTCTTGATCCGAGCACCGAACAGTGTGCCGGACAAGTGAGCTCCATCAATGGTGATGTCGGAGACTTGCGCCTCGGAGTTGTGATCTCCCAAGCTTCCGATGCTAATGCCATGACCTGGACCACACTCGATGTTGTTGGCATACAAATGCTTGGTGCCAGTCTCAATGGAAATGCAGTCATCCCCGGTCTTGATGGTGGCCTTGAGGATGCGCACATCCTCGCTCCGAGAAATATGGATCCCATCGGTCTCGGGACTGTTGCCTGCTGCGGTGATGGTAAGGTGCGACAGCGTCACGTCACGGCAATCCTCGACCCATAGGTGGATCTGCGGGCTGTTGAGCAGCTTGATGTTCTCCACCTTGAGATGGTTGCACGAAGTGAAGGACAGAGCCGTCGGCGCTACTGTGCACGGGTTCTTCTTGTTCGTCCTGCACGAGCCCTTCCAGCAGACGTTGCCATTACCATCCATGGTGCCCGTGCTGGTGACCGTGAGCTTCTCCACGTTGCTGAACCTAATCCAACGAGGAAGGCTCTGCTTGCTCCATGCCGATTTGTCTTTGGGAGCGACCAGTGTGCCGTCAAGCTTGAACGTGACCGGAGACTTGCACGGACCTGATAGAACCGTCTCCTTGACGAGGTACTTCTTCCCGGATGGAATCGTTAGGACGGCGGGCTGTGACGAAGAGCATGCCTTTGTCCACGCTTGTTGGAACGCCTTGGTGTCGTCGCTCTTCCCGTCGCCGGCGGCGCCGTAGCTGTCGACGTTCAGGTTGACGCCGCTCTCCGGCGCCGGCGCCTTCTCGGAGAAGAGCCTGCGGGCCGACGCATATTTACGGCGCATGTTCGGTGCCTCCTGGAACGTGGTCGCGTCGTCGGCGACGCTCGCCGGCGCGTTCACCTTCGTCGTGAGCTCGCTTCGGAGAGCAAGCTTGCGGTGCACCGCCGTTGGGCGGAGACTTGTTGCCTCGGCGTGAGGGCCGCCGTGCGCCGCGGCGATGATTAGCAGGAGGAGGAGGCAAGCCGCGGCGAGGACCTTCACTGGTCGCTGGAGCGAGAATGCGCTGCCCATCTGGGAGAGATGGAGAGACGACGCTTGGTGTTTGGCAGCTTTGGATGTGCCTTATATAGGCCGTGCGTGGTGTCCGTGAGAGCTTAGCATGCACCCAGTCCGATTCGACTCCAGCCCCACTAGAGTCGCTGACCAAATCCGAGAACGAGTGCAGCTTGGTCAGGCGCACACCAAATCCGATCAGGATACTAGCTAATTAAGAGCGGACAAAACTATCGAAGATGAATCGGACTGGGAACACCGTAAGCCTAGCGGGTCAGACTCGCCAAATCCCTCGACTGGCACGCGGCGGCCTAGCGGTACAACCAATTATAACGTTGTATCACCTATATTGTTATTTATTATACTTTATCATGTGCCATATTGTCCGAGAAACTGCAATTAAACCATCATTTGGTCCACCTTATTCTGGCTATAGCTCCACACAGATCACAATCTTTTTTCTAAGCAAGTCCTTTTGATTAACCCCTTTTGGATTTGATAAGATGGGTAACTAGTTGAATGCATTATCCACAGTCGGCCCATTCGGTCACTCGGCCCCCGCGTCGCTCCCATCGGGCGGGCGGCTGCACGCCGGTGCCGGGAACGAGGTCACGGCGTACGTCTTCTTCATGGACAACACGGCGTACGGCCGTGGTGTCCGAGAGGTAGCATGCACCCCGTCCGATTCGAGTCTCTTTTTTCTGCCCACTAGAGTCGGCTACTCGCCATCGGAACCCGAGTGCAGCCCGGTCAGGCACATACCAAATCCGATCACTAGCTAACAGCGGATGGACTCGGACAAGACTATCGAAGATGAATCTGACTGGGAACACCGTAACAGATCGACGTGCACGCACAAGCACAAATAAACGCTTTAGAAAAGCGACCTTCACTTATCGTTTTGCTTTGATACAGGGCTTAATTGTTTAAAAACCACACTATTAGTCATTTAGATTTCGAGATCCCATCCGTAAACTATTTTGTTACCGATTGGCATCTGTATCTTATGTGTGGTTGCTAGGACTATACCTCACCTATGCAATGTTGGGTAGGATTCACCCATCATAAGAAGAACAAGTGAAGTCCATCCCGTAAATGCCCGTGAACACTTTCCCTTTCCTTTGTTCTCCTGGTCATAGTTTTCCCATAAGAACCCAGTCTCATGGTAATTCTGCACGATATTCCTGTAAATACCAAGCCAGCAAGCAGCATCAGCAATCTATTAAAGAAGCTACAGTAGTTGAGCTAATTCACTTGGATTCAGTAGAAGAGAATGATGGAAATACCTTATAAGATTTGACCTTAGCTTGTCATATAATTCCCTTGCCCTTCCCTTGTACGGACCCTCCTCTGCAGGAGAGCACAATGTTAGATAATCTTGCAACAGAAATTTTAGGAACAGGTACTGACTAGTTGATTTAATAGCTTACCATGTGCATAGTGGTGTAGTGCTGAAAGAGTCATGTAGTTCATGTTTATCCAAATGGCACCTCTCCAGTATGGGGCATCATGCTCCGTATTATACTTCATATATATTGAACTGGACCATTTATTCAGAAGCCAGCAAGTCAGTGGAATACTGCCAGACTTCCATATATATCTAAGCACTGTATCAGTATAGTTTCATTTTTATGACATATCACTGTATGATTATTTTTGGAAAGCTGGCTTATTAGAGTATCGCCATATTGCACATCTGTGTCCATATAGGGGTACCAGGGTAACCTAGGCTTGGAGAGCAGACATCTACTGATACTTCAACACTTCTATAAAGTAGAAGAGTAGACGATAACCATATATACCTTGTTTTAGAAAGTGAACGAAGGCCATAATCTGTCCACAATATGGATGTATTAGATATCAGATCAAGCTGCTTCTCAAGGACCCATGATTCCTGAGCAGAGAAGAATCAAAATTATTACTTTAGGAAGGGCCCCAGATCAACTATGAAAGCAGCAAAACAAAAGGCGGAGAGTAAAGATCATACAGGTGGAATGGCCCCCATCATGAATGGAAAGAGGTTGACATAACCAATATGAGGGACAAATTGCAGTTTGGGGGGTTCTAGTGTTTCACGCAAGAGTTCACGTTTGAGACCATCCTTATCCTTGATATCATACCATCTCAATTGAACCTACACAATTGATGTCGCAATCAAAAATATAAAAGTGCCTACAAACGAAAAGCCACACCTCTGAGGAAGCGCAACACTAACCTTTTCAGTATGATTACCATAGTCAAAATAAACACCAACGTTATCATCCAAGTGCAACTGTAAAAGTATGGATAGTTACACAACTGAATATAAGATATTAAAAGCAAAAGTCATGGACATAACACTATAGAAACCAGGAAAAACCTTTCCTTTGTTGCAAAATTGCTTGATAAATATAGCAATTTGTAGAAGAATGTAAGGAAATAATTAAAAGTTAGCTCTCAAAGGTGAGAAGATTTTGGCTTATCATGGAGAGAAGGCCCGAATACTTGATAATAATAATAATAATAATAATAATAATAATAATAATACCAAATTTGTTAGAATTGCACACAATACCTTATTAAGTGTCCCAAAATCTGAAAGTTTATTTGACATCTTATGGTAATCCTACAGAAATTGAACAAACACTTTTTTCAAGAAAAGAGCCATAAAATCAATAGTTAAGAAAGCAACATGGAATGGGAAAGTTATGTCCCTGCATCCATGTCGAACTACCTTCTCAAGAGCAGTATCCATTTTAAGAAATTTGGCGATTGAGCGCATGCAGTTTGTAGCTAAAAGCATCCAACACCGAAGGTCAACATGGCGTTCTTCATCACTAGGATGAGATGCCCGAGGATAGTCATCCAATCCAGATGTCAAAGTCTGCAAAGTCATTGAGAACATTAGTTCCTAAGTGTGAGATGCAATGCCTTAGATAGTAGGTAAGTGAAGGAGCTCTAATCTGGAATGACAAGAGCTTGATAGCATTATGACACAATCTTTAGAACAATTGATAAGTATGAGTGCAAGCAGCAAAAAATTATTCGCAAACCTGTGGATTCAACTCCCTTTCTGTCTCGGTATCTCTTCCATGCAAATAGAAGGTGCTTTCGTATTTACCTATGAACAATCAAGGACAAATTAGCCAGAGGAAGAAAATGTTGATCAAATGCATAGCCCTTATCCATTAACTTAGGGCATGTTTGTTTCCCACCCAGGTTATAATCTGTATGCTGAAGCTGAAACAAACAAGTCTCAGATTATAGTCAAATTATAACAATTTGCAGGCCAGAATAATTATCACAATCAAACAAGTTGCTCTCTCCCAGCTTATAGATTATAAGCTAGATTACATAATCTGAGTGAGAAATAACAGGGTCTTAATTTGGCATGAATTTTAATTATATTGTATAAAACAGACACCATATTTTTGCAGACTGCAGTGGTTTGCAGAAAGCTCTAGTGCACAAAGTGATGTTTTTGAGATCATCATAACAAATGAACAGTGCCCTACTAAAGTGTATGCTCTCTACTTTCAAACCAGCAGATAAGCTCATATAGTTAGAGCAGAAGGTACACATGCATCTCAAGTATTATGGCCCAGACTAGTCACATTTCTTTCTCAGTGAATTGTGGATTTGTGGCATACAACTACTGAACTAGGAGGATCAAACCTTAAAAAGGGATGCCAGAAACCATAGACAGGAATGAATTT
Organism: Eragrostis tef; assembly: GCA_000970635.1. NCBI lineage: Eukaryota > Viridiplantae > Streptophyta > Magnoliopsida > Poales > Poaceae > Eragrostis > Eragrostis tef. The sequence continues at coordinate 85,420 of LAPY01002374.1, forward strand.
TAGGTCCTCTAGCCGACTAAAATTAGCTGGAGCCAACTACTATTTAGAAGTACCTGTTTGGATCTTTGACTAATATATCTGGATTTTGACTTTTATTGCTTTTTTATGTGTTTCTTGCCTCTTTTTTTGAGGTTAAGTCATTTTTAGGAGGATTGAGACCCTGTTTGGATCCTTTAGCCGGCTAATTTTAGCTAACTAAAACATTAGCCAGCTAATTTTTTAGCCAACTAATTTAAGAAGGTATTTGTTTGGATCCCTGACTAATGTCTCTGACTTTTGTACTTTTCTTGCCTTTTTTACTTTTTTTTTGTCTTTTTTATATGTTTAGTCAATTTTAGTAGCTTTGAGGTGACTAGGGGCTAAAAGTTTAGGAGAGCATGAGATAAAAGTTTTGGAGATTTTAAAAGGTCATGTTTAGATGCAAAATGACTAAATTAGACAGAAGTTTAGAAGGTAGATCCAAACAAGGCCTGAGAGCTAAAAGTTTAGGCCAGGCACGATAGCTCGTCGTATGGGCCTCACCTCCGCGCTGCCCTTTGTGCTTTATAGCAGTAGAACATTGAGCAATCTGAATCGAGTTGGTAGCCAAGTAATTGTTAAAGATTTGTTTTGCTAAACTTTAGGCATGTCTTCTCACGATGAACATTATTTCCATGCGGCTCTCCTGATCGCCCGAGTTCGCCGGAGAAGTAATCAAGCCTACACAGATTGCAGAGGGGAGCCTGAGCGCGATCATGACAGATAACAACAGTAATAAAAGTAAAATTGAAATAGAGAAGATGAAGTTCTTTATTGCGAAATTCTGATTGTCTGTACATAGGGGGGTCTTCTCAACTATATATAAGGGTGGAACCTTAACTTCGTGTTGGGCCTAAATTCGATAAAGTCACCCACATGGGCCAGGATATCTTCTTCTAGAAGATGGGCCTGGCCCAATAAGAGTTTTACAACACTTTCCCTTGGGCTCTTTATCGTGATAAGTATGCCTCATAAAAACTCCTAAAAACACAGTGGGAAAAATTGGAGAAAATAGCACATATTACCACAAGTCATATTGCACACATTGCCTCGTTAAAAACCTTATTGAGGAAACTTCATGTGAAAAACTCATAAGAGAAAAAGAGTACAAT